>JAECUM010021288.1:0-10299 GCA_016617855.1 Megalonaias nervosa | reverse complement strand
TCAGATTGTTGTTGTTGTTGCTGTTGTTGTTGTTGTTGTGGCCTTAACGCTGTTTTTAGCACATGATAGGCTATACATGGCGGCCAGTATTTCTGGTGGAGGAAGATCCCAGGAAGAACCACCTACCGACAAGAAGCTACCAGTAAGCTTACTCACATACCAACGTTGACTGAGTCTGAGACTCGAACCCACATCAACAGAGGTGGGATGTCAGTAATCTGCAAAGGCAAGCGCCTCATAGCACACGGACACGCGAGACCACGTGACCTCGGGTAATAAACTGTAATTTATTGTCAATGTTGTAGGGGATCTTGTTTTTGTTTATCTTTAGAGAGCTGTAGAGGTGTGATAGCACTACATAAGTAAAATGTCGGCATACTCCATCCCATATTGTACGTAATCAAACGCGCGCGCGTATGTGTGTTATCTAGATATATGATGAAACCAAAATTACACAACTATTCCCCTGTATATCCTACTTTGAATTGAACTAATTGGCTTCGCACTGATACGTATCGTTTCAGCAATTTCACATTAACAAGTGAAATCGATTTACACTAATTGACCACCAATATCAATTGCCTCTTCATAATAAATATGTATTTCTTTCCTACAAATGCTGCAGACTCCGTCATCGAGATTATGCTGTTGGGACTGTTGACTAGAAAAGCTGCAATCGCTGGGAGTTCCACAAGTTCTCACGTGGGGTCAACTTTTGACTTGTACCACTGGCTAATTGCACATACATATATGGCCTTTTTTGCTACAGCAAAGTACTGAATGACGTCTGAAAAGGGCGTTTTAGGTACGAGTAGAGTTTTTTCAGACGGGATAAAGGATGGTAGTATCGATGCCACGTCTTAATTTTCTTCTTTGTCAATAACTCCAGGAGAGATTTCTTCTATTTAATCTCTTGCAAAAACTTTGACTGATACCAAGCACATAGTTTCGCATTCCATCTCGAATGGTTTTGTTTTGGTAACATTATGTTACAATTAATTAAATGAATAGTCCAAATTGCTATTTGACTTGTATAACGTCCCCATTTCAGTATATTTTCACTCGATTCTTTTCCATATCAACATTTTGTGTTCCTAGTACTTCTTAAATGTCACTTCAACGACATCTAAAAAGGGCATTTTGGGTACAAATAGGGTATTTTGAAGAAGAAAAAAATTACACCGAGAAAAATGTTATTAAAAATAACACTTAATACAAGTGTAAAGTACTATCCACACAACATGAATCAGATTATCAATCAAACCTGTTTAAAAAGGACACTCAATTAATCAATAAACATTGTCCTCTGTGGGCATGTCTATTTTCTAGAGGTTAAGTTTGTATGCGAAATTAAGAAATGCGTTTTGTATACTTTATCATGCTGAGTAGTGTCTGCTATATGAAGGTATCATCTAAGACAGGTTTATGTATAAGTTTTCTCTTTTGTTGTGATGATATACTTTTTTGGACACACACACACACACACACACACACACCTAGATATGTGTCGCTACTATCTGTATGACTCAAAGGGCAAACTTCAAAGTCACACAGGGATCATAACTGCCATAGTTTTATCCAAAATGGTGAAAATAGAACTTGAAATATATTTTCTTATTTAACAAAAACAATCTTATACTAAATATGGTATACATCTATTTAGTCATTTTAAACTTGACGTGTTGTTTCGTGATGTGACTGAATGGCATGGGAAACACAACGTGCTTCCAACATAAATCTTTTAGAGGCATAAACATTCTGTCGAAAACAATTTTAATTGGTTGAACTTTTTATCAACATTTCATCAACATCGCAGACTATAGTGTACATAGAATTGTCTTTATCAAGTTTTTTTTTCAGTACTGTTATCGATATAAATTCCTTAGTTATTTCCAAACTTGAAAGTTTGTCATCATTTTGTTTTAATTATGTAATATTAGTTAAGTACATTTATATTTGTTTCATCGTTATATATTTGTACTGTGAGCAGGGTAACTTGTCAAGCTGGACGAATTACACATTACAGTTACCTGACGATAAACCAAACATGAAAGTTATTCAGCTGTCTTTATTCCCAGTAAACCCCACCATCCCCACCAGACATCATTTGCTAAAAATGTAACTGAGTTTCCTTAGGGGAGCTGATTTACGCAAGCCTTTAAACCCCCATAGGTTATCATATCGGAACATTGGCTAGTGAAGATGTTAAACCCTCGAAGAAAATGCTCGATTTCTACTGTCATAGCAAGCCACGAGCTGTTTAAATACGATCATTCCCAGTCCAGTGCATTAGTGCATTCATATCGCCGCTCCGTAATGGTGGAGCGGATATTTTCTTGATGAACTGTGCGTAAGTGACGTTGGCAGCTTTATGCTGTTCAGGTCGTAATAAAAACAAAGACATCATGGTAAATAATACACATAAATGATCGAGATCTACCGGTCTCGGAAAATGATATGTAAACCATTTCTGTTAGGATTCATCAGGGCTGCATCTACTCCTCAGAATGAATCTCCACTCCAACTCAGGTTTGGTTCACTTAGGAGTTTTGAACCATTCATTATGCATATTTCATATATTTAACAGCATTCCCATTCTCGACAGAATTTGACATTTGAAGCTGTATCGTGTAAATTGATTCTCTCCTAATTAAACACGAGTTTGAGTGCACGATATAATTTAGGAGTTTCGTGAATACAGGACCAGGTAATTGGTCAATTTAGAAGTAACACTGAATGGACATGCCAATAGAAACAATCAACCCGCTACTGAGTAAGATTTCATCCGACGTCCAAGTGATGGTGAAGCATGCACACTTCTAATTTCAAAATACACTTCGATTTCATTAGATCATGTACAAAAAAATTGTTGTTATCTAATATAATAAATCGGTTTCACTTTCAAGAATGAAATTGTTTTTTTTTTCAGTATATTTTTATCACAATGTTGTGTTAAATCTATTATTTAATGGCATTCTAGGAAAATAATTGAAATTGCTTTTCTTCTCGCGGAATACATAATTTTGTTCTAAAGCGGTTTTTCTTGAAAAACATTTCCCAACTTTACCCTGAGGAAAATGTGTTAATAATGTTTGCTTCTTTTTTATATATTAACTACAGTGTTTTCTCTGTGTTCTTTTTTTTTAGCACAAGAACGTAACGTACCAGCGCGAGTATGCGCGCATTTTACATAAAACGTAATCAAAGAGTGCAATCCCTGGCAAATAAAGGCACTTTGGAAGAGTACAATTAAGAGTTAATTAAGGGAGTAAATATATGATTAAATGATCATTATTGGGTATTTATCGATGTGTACATTTTACCTATTCACTCACAAAGTAATTTACTTTCTTTCTGCCATCATATCAGCAGATTTCATCACCAGAGCGTTCATTTTTAGGTAGCTCGAAGTGGTCTTTCATTATCTTCTTCAATGCGATAAAATATATAGCCTAAACTTCGTTAGCGAAGAGTGATTGACTTTAATATAGTAATATAGGGTAGAGTGTCAGAGAGAGTCATGCGAGTTATCTAATCAGCCTGTTATGATTATTATTTTTTAATTTAAAAGAAAATGATTGATGCTGTTTAAACCAGTTTATTCCTGTAGTTAACATTACGCTTGCGTATTGCAGGTGTTGGTCTACCAATCGTCCTTTTATACCGTTCCGGCAGTTATACCGTAATGCCGGAAATCTTGATTGCATTATGATTATCACACAAAATAGCTTTAGATCATATGAACATGATTTATGTACTAGATTTTGAATCTAGTAGTCTTTATTAAGTAAATATAATTATAGCCTTGGTTTGTGATGCGTACATGTTTGGTGAAGATGAGGAACATACTAACTGAACATCAATCAAAGATGCAAGGTGAAATGGGTATGTAATAAGCTGTATTTTTTTTTCCAGTTTCGTCTCTCCTGAACCTAAACCAGCCCGTACAAAAATGTTTTTGGGCATGGAAAATTCATCCTGATATTCCTGAGGCTTGTACATTACTGAACACAATAATACACAACATAATCGTCATATACAACTTGGCAAGCATTTTCGGCACAAAGTCAAGAAACAAATAAAACAGATTATTTATATATCAGTGGTCTCTAGTGAACCAGTCATAGGTCGCCTCGTGAAGCTCGTCTACTTTTTTGACTTGCAGAAAAAGCTATTAAACCAATTTATAAACCACTGACTTTCTCTTATGAATGCCATTTTTAAAATAATGTTTCCGCTCATCGTACTGTATCACTTTTCTTTATAACTCAGTATATGATACAATACTGATCGTATGTTTATATTTTTCATGGTCACCAAATTTTCTCATTTGATATCAGTTTCAAAGTAGTGAAAATATGCATTGAATTTGCTTATAATGTATCTCAAAGTTAATCAGCTAAGTTAGCAGGATTTTATTAACTACATTAGCATATTCCATTCTTTATTAATAAAGTGTCTCGTCGTCTTATCAGAAACATGGTTTGCATTTCCCACGGATAATGAACTAATGACTTTAGACATGAATAACCTACCATTTCCAAAAGTTTATTGAAATGATTTGGAGAGAAATAACACAAATGTATCTAGTAATTTTATTTTTGCTAATTTGACCTATTTGGGGTATTTTTGTTTTTGTGTTCCACACCTTTGTGGATTAAGGTATGAGTGATTTTTGTGTTTGTTGTTTTCTTTCTTTCTTATATCTTGCTTTTTGGAGACATATAGTGGTCTCGTTGAGTGGTTATTACTGCAGAGAGTGAACAATGAATTTATGTTATGTATATGTAATTTAATTATTTGTTTGTTAGTTTTAATTTTTTTTATTTTATTCCATTACATGAAATTGTAATGAAAACTTTGTCTACTGGATTTGATATTTTTTGTAGAAATTCAGTTCAGTTTTGTTTGACCTGATAAACAACCAGTAGTAGAAACATTGTATCTAGTTGCTGACCTTAATTCAGAACTAGTAAGTGTTTTTGGTAAACAACTTTTTTAGTTTTTTTTTTCCCCCAGAGTAAGAACCATTGATTTTAGCTAATGCCATACTAGAGTACGTGATGTTAGGCTTGCAAAAAGTTTCTACGTTGTTCTAGAAGAATGACCACGTGACCCTCATACGGGAATCTGTTTGCGTCTTAACTTACTGTATAACTGTTTTCTTCATAAGAGATAGTTCAGTTGGGCTTTAAATCTTTGACACTTAAAGGTGTTTTGTTGTGACCAATTTGAGTTGAATTTGTATTTTATGGAATCAGTGATTCTTTTCCCTGGAAAAAACAAGTGCTCATACAGAATTCTTGGGCAAAGACATTCACTGAAAAATATTCGGAATTTCAAACTGGAATATTATTTTCTGTGATTCAACAAAGAAACTGTTGACACGAATATTATTTTCTGTGATTCAACAAAAAAACTGTTGACACATCAGTACAACGCTGACTATTTCATACGTCATCGCCCTCCATTTTGAATTTCATCGGGACTCGAACTCAGATTTATTTAGGACTTTTTAATAATAGGACTTCTATTTTTTAATTCTTGGATTAATTTTGGATTTGATTCGTAAAACCGTAAGTTCTTTTTCTCATTTTTACCTTGGTTTTCTTGGGAAATCAATTATTTGTTAAGTTTTACAAAGCTTGTTGTCTTCACTCTTTTCTTGTTACCTTTTGTAAGAGCCTAGACTCTTAACAATGTATTGTGTGTTTGCTTGGCAATAACTTAAAATTGTGTATTGTAGCTAGAAGATTTCAGTCAAAAGGAAGTATCTGCATAATTTTCTCTCCGACAAACCAATTTTAAACATGTAACAAGTCCGTTTGAAACAAAGTCCACTTCAAGCTGTGCAGAAACTGACTGATAAACTTAATGATACATAAGATTACTGGTACATTAGAATACTGGTACATTAACATTATAATACTAGTACATTAGAATACCGGTACATTAAAATACTGGTACATGAGAATACTGGTACATTAACATTATAATACTGGTACATTAGAATACTGGTATATTAACATTAGAATACTGGTACATTAGAATACAGTTACATTAAGATTAGAATACTGGTACATTAGAATACTGGTTCATTAGCATTAAAATGCTGGTACATTAGAATACTGGTACATTAACATTAGAATACTGGTACATTAGAAAACTGGTACAATGTATCAGGAAGGACATGGCTTTCTTCTGTAGTCAGATTTTTAAAGAGACGTATTTGTTAACTTCTGCATTTCTGACAGATTCACAACATTTTAAAAACAGTATGTACGTCGTTTTATTTACAGAATAACCGGTATATTATCACGCTTACACATCATCTCTTTTTATGGAAATGTATTGAAATGTTTAACAGTACGCACAGTTAACGTTTAAACCATTAAAATGATTTTAAAAAATGCACCGATCCTCAACATAATCACAGCAAATTTATTGGACAATTCATTTTTTTATTCCGGTTAACACATTAGATTGATATGAAAAAGAATAAATCAATCATTTATACCTTTGAAAGTATGCGTACAGTTTAAGAGATGAAATTACAGGACTCAGGAAAACCTCTTGTCTTCTCGCCCTGAACGTATAGAAGCTGACTTGGCCGTGTAAAATTTTAAAAAACATTCGTCCCTGTGCAGCGTAGATGCTTATTTGCATCTCGTGTGTGTGTGTGTGTGTGTGTGTGTGTGTGTGTGTGTGTGTGTGTGATATTTGGATTTTTAACGTAGTTTTAACAACGTTTCATTCATATCTCTACGATCTCTGCAGTGTGACAGTTTATAGCGATTTCTAGCACTCGGGCATCATGCCGCAGACAATGTAGCATCATGTCCCACACCAGGCCGACCAGTCCTAACACTAACCTTTTAATGCTGAGCGCCAAGCGCGGCAGCTGCTAGTACCGTCTTTAGAAGTCTGTTATATGTCTCGGCCGGGGTTGGAACACGCGACCTCCTGCATCCGAGGCGACGCTCTAACCACTTAGGTCACCGGAGCGATCATCTCGGGGGTAAATCTGAGTTCATTTTCAACCGTTAATACGTACCAAAAATTTCAACATTACCTAACATTTAACGGCATGAGTTACAGATTACTTGTATATGATATTTCTGCTTGTTACCAGTCTTTAACATGTTTCAAAGGAAGCGAAGTTTGATTTTTAGAAAGGGACCCGATGTAAGCTTTCTACTAAATTGGACTAAAATGTTAAAATGTTGCAGTTTCATGTCTAACCCTCAACTTCTTAATAGTATTTGCATTTACAGTGACACTTTTCAGTAGTTTAAGTATCAATTGGATGTGGAGAAGTTTTTTTTTTTTTAATAACAGCCAGTATTAGAACCCGCTACCTCCCGCATCAGGCGAACGCTCTAAACACTTAGGCCACCGGAGCGGTCATCTCGAGATTAACATTTTTCAGTAGTTTAAGAATCATTTGGATATGGAGAAAGTTTCACCTTTCAACGAGCAATCACTTATCTTTATGGGTCAAGCCACTGAGATATTAAAATAAAGAGAAAGCGAATTTTTCGTCTAATAGGACGAGGTTGCGCATGCCCCAGGTCACCAGTATTTTCAAAATGGACGCTTTATTGAAACATTGTCACGCCAGAGAGCAGACGCCAGCAGATAGTTTTATAAGGATGTAATTGCTTTTCAGAAGAGAGATGTTGTCAACTTACATTGGAAATAAATGTCTTAAGTATCACAGCAGATTTCCACCCATATTTGCAGAATGCTTGCCATGGTAATTTACAAAGGGCATGTTTAATTGGTGTCATGACCTAGAAACGGTTCAGTTCTTGTGGCCTATCAACATTCCAGGGCCGGATTGGAGGTGGGTGAGGGTCTGGACCTCCCCCAGGCTAAAAGGGCTCTGTACACACATAAACGTACAGTCACTTGTTACTTGAAATTTGACCATCGTTCTATTCTTGCACACATTTATTGGATATAATGCACATTTTGAGTATATAAACACATAGACTTTTGTTTGGTGCCCTTTCGAGAAAAGTCAGGGCCCTTTAGAAATTTTGGAGCAACCACCCCGAACCGCAAACACTTGACCTGATTCGGCCAAGCATTCTTCCCTTTTATGGTACCCTTCAGCAGCCCTCTGAAAGTGAGGTTGACTAAAATGGATCTCTCAATATAAAAGTTACTGTAGATAGAGACGGTTTGAATTCTTCTGTCAAGTCCGAGTTACCAACAATTATTTGGTGGAAAACACATACATATTTATATAAATAAATGCTAGAGTCTTTGCTTTCACGTTGCATTAAGATAGCTGCCTTAAAAATACCAGTGATCCGGGCCAAACGTAACACTATCTGACCAGATAACAATAATACAATTTGGATATTCTCTGTCAATAACCTTATCCCATATCTAAATCTTAAAAAGGTGTGATGGCCTTTTGAAACGGAACATTTCTTGATATTGACATGACACCTATGTTACTGAACTGTGTCAATGTAAAGGCGAATACTCCCATGAAATCAAGGGCTATGAGTGCAAATGTAATTTCTCAAGTTTCAAACCTTGACTCGTAATATATGTTTATTTAAGAAAAAATGTATTCGAACACAATATCCTCTTTGTTTTTACCCATTTTAGTATCAATCCTGCAGTTCTTTAGTAAAAGTGTAAGCAGTGTAGTGGAGAAATGTACTGTGTTTAGTACAATGGAAACTGGGACAAGTAATTGCTCTAACTCACTCGTCCCAGGGAAATTTTTGGAGCTTTTATTTCCTGTGCCATGAATTAGAAAATACGTCTACATTTTGTGAGTTTTAGAACTTTCCAGAAGTGCTTTATTTCTAACATATCTATGACGAAACTTTCAAGCTGTTTCTATAAATTTTAAATAATTCATTCGTTCAAACTTGGTTGATTGGTTTTACGGCTGGGTGGCGGTCAGGACTTCAACAAAATTTATCAAGAATTTGGCTCAATTTTCAGAAACGTTATTCTGATTAATTTTGTCTTAATTTGTTTTGTGTTTTGCTTACTTTCTCTTATTTACTAAGTATTGTTACATGTTTTAATAGGATATAATGAAATATGTCACGAGTGAAGTGGAAACACTGTATCTGTCACGAGTGAAATGGAACATTGCATGTGTCACCAGTGAAATGGAAACATTGTATGTGTCACCAGTGAAATGGAAATATTGTATTTGTCACACGTGAAGTGGAAACATTGTATTTGTCACCAGTGAAATGGAAACATTGTATTTGTCACCAGTGAAATGGAAACATTGTATTTGTCACCAGTGAAGTGGAAACATTGTATTTGTCATAAGTGGGAAAGCCAAAGATAACTAAACAAAACGTTTCGAAATATTTCCTTCAATCTGCTAAAAATAATTAAAAAGACCCCGTTAATTTTCTTTTTATTATTTATTTTAAAGTCAAACGCTGTCGATTTGAATGGATTTTCCCCTCCATATCGTGCCAATGCGAATAACGGCTGCATTACTACGCCAAGAAAAAGAAATTCAGAAACTTTATAATAATTTTGGGACAGTAACATTTTACAAATTTAGCAACTACATAGAATGCTTAAAATCTTTGATTTTGTCACGTTAATGACTGTTTTCACATTTATTTATGTCCGTTAACACGTTTCTTGTTTGGAATGATGCAAAGAACATTATTGTGATGGGCTCTTGCAAAAATATTACAAAGTTTTTGTATACGGCCGACGTTAGAGAGCAACATATTTAAGTAGAAGATTTTAATGATTGAGAGTTTAGTTTTTTTATTTTGCTGGGTATTTGTGTGCATTCAAATGCCAACTGTGTGGCCTTAGCAAGCTTGCAGCCTAGTTCGGTAGCAACGTTGCACCGAAATTTCGATTATCACTTAATTTTTGTTGCAACCAACATTCATCTATGCCCGATTTGTCTATCGTTTTAAACATGACAATGTTTTTGACGAGAATATTTTAATCCGCTATTTAAACAATTTTATTTCTATATTTAATGAAGAATTGTGTGAAGCGTTTAAGGTGTCATTAATACATGTTTAGAAGAAGTGAAGTAAGCTAATTCTAACATTCGTTGTAAAATCAAATGATCCGTATAACACAGTTTTTGTAGCCGTTGATATTGTATACAGAGATGATTTAGACTTTGAACTACTTTCCTACGTTCATAGATATATTATTTGCAAATAAAGCTATGTTTCCTAAATATAAAAAGGAAAGTAGTGTCAAAAGTGATATCGCCACTGTGGATATATAAATTCTCTCTCTCTCTCTCTCTCTCTCTCTCTCTCTCTCTCTCTC
>JAECUM010021286.1:0-15573 GCA_016617855.1 Megalonaias nervosa | reverse complement strand
AGTTGGAAGATGTCGTTGAGCGGTGATTTCTAGTTGGTTATCTCCGCAGTCTGGTCCTTAAACAGATGTGGGTATTTTTGCTCCACTCTTGGCGTTGTAGCATAAAGGTTTGAGTGTGATTACTGTTGCTGCTCGAGAGTGCAAAGTGTTGTGCTAATTGTTCGGCTTTTTCTTTGTTAGTTTCTGCTCCTGTTATCTGGGGTGTTGTTTTGGGGGTCTTACCGTTCATGGCTTTGATTTTGTTCCAGACTGCTTTCGTGGGAGTGGAGTGATTGAGTGTTGAGCAGTAAGTTTGCCAAGAGGCTTTTTTGGCTTGTTTAATTGTTCTTCTTGCTTTGGCTTCCATTTGTTTGTACGTGATGAAGTCGGTGGAGAGTTTGGTATGTAGGAAGCGATTTAGTACTCTCTTTTTTGCTTTTAGGGCTGATTTGTAATCTTCATTCCACCATGGGATGGTCGTTTTTCCTGTTTTTCCACTTGTTTTAGGTATACTTTCCTGTGCAGCGTCGTTGATTGCTTGAGTGATGTTGTTGTGGTAAAGGGTTTTGTCAGCACTTTGTAGGTCCTCTATAAATTTTGTCCTTAGGATGGTCTGGAAGGTGTCTCAGTCTGTCTTATTAGTTTTCCATTTTGGTATGCTGGTTTGTTGCTCCTTAGGGTTGTGTAGGTAAACTGTTGTGCGAATAGGGAAATGGTCGCTACCAAGTGTATTTTGTTGCATGACCTCCCATTCAGTGATCTGAGCAATGAGTGGTGTCGCTATGGTCAGGTCTATGGCTGAACATTTTCCGTTGGCCGGGTTTATCCTAGTGGGGGTGCCTGTGTTGAGTATTATCATTTGGTTGGTTCTGGCGTATTTGTCGATGTTTTTCCTTCTGGTGTCCGTATGGTCGCTTCCCCAGTCTATGTTGTGAGCGTTGAAATGTCCGCAGATGATGCTGTTGTTACCTTTGTCTTTGAGTATTTGGGCAGTTCCTGAGAGGGGATGGTGTGGTGGTCCCTGGGATGTATATGTTGTAGATGGTGATCTTTTTCCGGCCGATTGTGAGCATAATTCCTTGATGTTCGATTGTGCTGGTGGTAGGGTTCGTGGTGTTATTGATTTCTGTGATATTGTTGAGAGTGTTGTGTACGTATATGGCGATACCTCCTCCTTTTTTACCGTCGGTCCTGTATTTGTGGAAGCTGAGGTGGTATCCTTTAATTTTCGGTGTTGTTTTGTTCTGATTTAGGTGGGTTTCTTGTAGGCATAGGATATTCGGTTTGTTGTTTTCTGCAATGATGGCTGATTGAAGTTCTCCCTGGTTTGCAATTAGTCCCCTGCAGTTCCACTGCCATATGATGAACTGTGAACCGTTGTTAGTATAGTTGGTATTTCTCGGTCTGTTGTGGTCGTGTTCCATAACTGTGTCGTTGGTATTTACGTGATGTTTGCTACTTGTGCAGCTATTAATTGGATGGGGAGTGAATTTTCTCCAGTAAATCTTGTAGGGACCGGCAGAAGCCCTCCTTCCTGATTTGGTCTTGGTGGGTTTTTTGTTTTAGTTCGTTCCGTATTTCTCGTAAATATTGAGTTATGAGGGTTGAGGTAATGGTATCCGTTGTTTTTTCTTTCTCCTTCTTTGTTGATTGTTCAGTGTCATAATTTTGTGCACCTTCTTCTTATTTGTTGGTCGCGTCTGTTGCCGGAAGTGTTGGTGTTGGGTAGTGTGGTGTTGTAGCACTTCTTGGTTTCGGTGTTGGGTTTTTTGTTGTCGTTGGTGGTCAGGGTGTTGTCGCGTATCGTGTGTTCGGTGTCTAGTTGGGTTTACCTTGGTTGGTGGTGTTGGTGCTAATGTGATTGGCGGTGTTGGGAGTAGTGCTGGTCTATTGTTGTTTTTATACTGAGGTTTTATACTGAGGGTTTTATTCTCCCTTGTTAGCAGAGGCCTTTGTTGGGTAGGTTGGTGGCGTTGTGGTTCCTGTTGTCTGCTTGATGGTGCTGGAGTTCGAATGGTTGTTGGCGTGTTGTTTTTAGGCTTTGTGTTGTGAAGATCTTTTGCAGCTTGGTTATAGGTGATATTCTTTTCCTCCATTGTCTTGATGATGTCTTTTTCCCTTATGGTGTAGGGGTAGTCATCGGAGTATGGGGCATGCTGTCCCCTGCAATTGGCACATTTGAAGGTTTGTGCCTTGCATGCGTCCTGGTGATTCCCGCCGCATCTGTAGCACCGCTTGTGTCGTCTACAGGCTTTTGTGAAATGCCCCCATCTCTGACAGTTGCTACAGTACCGGGGCTTGTTGAGGTATTTTTGATGCATTACTGTCCTTCCATTTGGTCCAAGTTTGATTGATGTGGTGGGGGGGGGGAGGCACGAGCATTCGAGCAATATTGTTGATGTTTCCATGCCATGCTGATTTTTAAGTTTGAAAGCTCGATAACATTCGATGTTTTTTTTTTGGTTTTTTTTAGCTCGGTTTGGATTTCTGTTGTTGTTGTGGCTGAGAGTGACCCAGGTAGCTTGATGATGGCCTTGAATCCTGGTTTTGGTCTTTCGGCAACGTGTATTTGTTTGGTGGGGTTAATTCGGGTGTCGGTCTGAATTCGGTTTTCCGTCTTGGTGTGGGTTTGTGTTGCTCTATGTCTTTCCACTTTAACCCTTATTCCTGCGATGCAATTGAGTTCTAGGTATTTGGCTAGTTGGCTGGTGGTGCTACACCAGATAATTATGTAATTGGAACGCAGCCTAATAATCCGGAAGTGTCCACTGTGTTGTCGAGTTAATGCGGAGGCGAGGCTCTTTGTGCTTATGCTGTAAAATTTATTACAGTAGCTTGTTATAAACAGTGTGAGGTGGGGTGGGTGGTATTCTTGTTTTGTTATTTTCCCTGGTTGTGATGCCTGGTTGCGTTCCCTTGTTTTCCCTTGGTGTTGAATTGAAGGTGTGGGCACCAGCTTTTTGTTGTTACTATTGTCGGTGTTTGTCATTGTTGGTGGGGTAGTGCGGCCTCCAATGTTTTGATGTGCTTCTGTTTTTTTGCTTACTATTTTGATATTAGCATTAGGATTGGGTGCGGATTTTTTTCCTTTGCCCTTGAGGGGTTGTTTTCCTTTGGGTGTGCGTGCTGTTTCCTCGAAGTTGTTGTTGTGGTTGTTGTTCGTGCTGTGGTTGCTGGTAATATGTTGTCATTGGTCTGTATAGTGAGGATGTTGTCCGTTTTGCCCATCGTGTTGTTGTCGTTGTTTTCAGTCTTTTCCTCTGGCACTGTTGACATAGTTGTTGCTATGGTGTTGGTATTGTTGCTATTGTTGTTACTGCTAGCTGATTTGTCCTCCATAGTTGCTGTTATTGTTGCTCCCAACATATATTTGTGTGTCCTCCACTGCGTTGTACATAGTTGTTGTTATGGTGTTGTTGTTTTTGTTGTCATTGTTGCTCTCTGGTTGGTTATCTATATTTGCTGGTGTAGTTACTACCAGGGTGTCGTACGTTTGAGTAGTTTCCATTATGTTGTGAGCGGGGTCTGTTTCTGTGCTCTCCGTGTTAATTGTTTCACATGCTTTCTTATCCTGGATGTGTATTTTTGTTATTTGTTTTCGTTGTTTTCCTTGCTTTGGCTGTGAATACGTCCTCAAGTGTTATGAATTCTATGTCTGTGCGCTTGGTAATCGATCGAGTGATCCTTCTTTCCTGTGTTAGTAACTCCCGAATACAATTTCCTTTGTGGTAGGCGTATTTAGGGATGTGCCAATCAAGATCTCCCTGGGGGGTTCCTCCGCCAGTCTGTTGAGTTCGATTGTGGTATTTTCCATCCGTTGGGGGTTGGGGCTGCCCTGTTTATTTCCCGTGAGTTTCTGTAGTTTCTGTAATCTAATTATCTGCTTCCTCTTGTTGTTGTTAAGGGTGATTTTCCTCTTTGTTTCGTGGGCCATGTTTTGTTTATTTGTACTTTTACCTGTCGTGCGATGATTTTGCGAACTGTTGCGCTTTGTTTATTTGTATAACAATAACAATAGGAATATAGATAATAAAATAATGTGTTAGTTATACTATATGGGGTACACAGGTGTCAATTGCCTTATTTCTGGAATAATTATGTATGTATAGTCTATATTGGGATTGGATTACTAGGCGTAGAGTGCCAATTGGGTCAGTTATGTATGTTGGTTGAGTTTTGTAAATGATTTGGTATGTCAAGGTTCGTATGCTAGGAGCTAGTGGATTGGATGTTCGAACATGGAAGAGAGATTCTGATTGGTGGTTGTAGCGCTAGATTTCAATCCGTTTTTATCTTCCTAGGTTGTGCAGTCTGGCTAGATATTGTAGGTGAGGGGATTGAGTCGAGTCAAGGTTGGTGATGTAAGATTGATTTTGATTGGTAGGTTGAGTATAAGAGGTCAATTCTGATTGGATAGTACTATTTTGAATTTTAATCCGAGTTCAGGTCTTTGAGTTGCAATATTGTCGTGTTGTTAAAGTGTGTGGGGGATGAATTGGGTCTAGTTGGTGACGTGAAATAAAATTTGATTGGTAGTTAAGGATATAAGAGCTGATTTGGTTGGTTGGTTCGTTTTTGAATTTCAATCCGGTTTTGAGTTCTAGGTTTTGATGATAACTTATTTGCTAAAAAATATTATAGAGTTGTATGATTTTAGACACCGTGATATAGAATTGGGTACAATTAATGTTATTGCTAAGATTTAGGTTAGTGTAGTATAATATTAATAATGTAAAGATAGGTTTGTTATTGTTAGCGATACTAATAGTGTATGGACTGGGGGTTTATTGTTATCGCTGTTCTATGATCTTAATTACAAAATTTAAAGGGGCACAATATTTCCCGTAGGTTATTATCCGAATCAATAAAGTAAATAAACTCCTTACCTTGAATGAAGTTGTTAATGTGGAGTGGAGAGTAATTAGCGGTTTTACAGTCTTTGTCTTGTGTTGGAGGCTCACTGCAGTTACTGCTGCTGTCTTGCCTTTGTTCTTTGTTCGTAGTCAATGTAGTCAATTGCAGTCTCTAATCCCTCTTTACTCGCTGTTTGTAGATAATTTGTGTAGTTCTTGTTTCTTGTTAGGCGCTCCATCAACTGACTGAGAAGGATTAAAGTCGCCTATGCTAACTAAGAGCTTTTGCGACTCGTTAATGCTCAATTGTTGAGCTTTTTAATTGGTCGGTGTTTCAGGAATGATGCCGCAAAAACACCGCTTTTGTGTACGATAGTCGTACTTTTCAATTGTATGTCAGGAGGTGAAAAGGAGGAACGGGACCCGGCGGGGGACGCCAACAGCTGATGCTGTGCACGCTCCAGAGGGCCCGGACCGACGCGACTGTATGTCAAACTCTGTCCAGCTGTGCTAGTGAACGCGCCCCACCCCCAATATTGTGTGGGCCATATTGGAGATAGGGAACGTCCACCAGCACAACCGGACAGAACCCGACACACAACCACGTCAGTCCGGGCCCTCCGGAGCGTACACGGCATCAGCGGCTGGCTTCACCCGCCTGGCCCCCTTCCTCCCTTCCACCTCCCGACATACAACTAAAAAGCACGACAATCGCACGTAAAAGCGGTGCTTCTACGGCATCATTCCTGAAACACCGACCAACCAAAAAGCTCAACAATTGAGCATTAACGATTTTTTATGGTCTGACCGACTGAGAAGGATTAAATGATTGGGATTATAGTCGCGTATGCACTTAGTGCTTGTGCGACTGGTTGTGGCCCTAGGCTGGGCGACGGTCCCCTTAAGGGGGCGCTTGGCCCTAGGCTGGGCCTTTCCTGTGCCGTGTTATTCAGGGTATGAGCATGGTGCCATCATATCCCCTAAATAAAGTGGACGTACCTACATCGCTCCCAAACCGCAGACCCACCACCAGGTCTCCCACCGCGGCCGCAACCCCCACCCCACCCGCCTCCAAAGATCAAGTCCACCCTGCTTTATCTCAGCCGGGCAGACTTCGATCGAATTGTGCCCAGTTATACCTATGGGTGTCCCTATACCAACTTTGTGTGAGCCACCTGAGCAATTGACCGAATATTGAAATCGCCTATGCTAACTAAGAACTTTGAACGCGCGGACCTAAAAGTAACCCTCACTTTCACTTTTTACCTACAAACACACTTTATCACCATCCATACATACAACCCTAGAACACACACACACACGCACACACACACACACACACACACACACACACACACATACACACAACCTTATAATCCGGGGAAACGAAGTGTTTATAGTGCATAGTGAGTGTGTGTGTGTGTGTGTGTGTGTGTGTGTGCCACTTCTATATTTTATACCTTACAATCACACTTACATACCAACACACAAATACAGACAAATTTGGCAATGTAGTAGTATGTCTTTTCTAGATTTTTGGGGTAGCCCTGAAAAGGACTGTTTTGTTGGTTAAGAGTTTTGGCAAACTCTCTTAACGTTTGGGATTTCGTCCCCGTCTGGCTGCAGGCTTTCCCACCGGATACGGCCTGCATCTTCGAAAGGAGAAGGAGAACTCCTTAGTGTCTATACGACAGTCTACAAAGTCTCTGTCTGGCTCCTGCTGTTGTTGTTGTTGCTGCTGATGTTGCTGTTCTCTATGCTGTCTCTGAAGTCTGTACTTCTCGGTCCATTCTAATTGTTCCTTTCTTATTTCTTCTCTGAAGACCACTTCTACAAGGTCTTGTGCCACTTTCAACATCCTGACATTTTCTATCTCTTCAGGCTTTGACATCAAGTTTTGCCTGACACGATGTAAATGGACGTGGGCTTCGTTCAGTTTAGTTAGTTTGGTAGTCATCTTTACGAGTTGACGAGTCAACAATAAATGGCCAGACCGCCCCGTTTTATATGTCTCAAGCGGGGACGCGATAGAAAACATCTCTGCGGTCTTTTTGGGTAGGAACACCATAGCTCATCTAATGTAGAGGGATACAGAGAAGTCAAAGAACATCTTTAGCTCACACGACAGCATTCCAAGGAGCATTGTACGAACTGTTTTTCAAAAGGTAATATTGTTCCCAGGTATCAATTTTGTTTTTTTCTTTTTTCACAGGTAATGATAAGTCATCAATTCAATCCTGAGGTTGTACGCGAAAATCTCTGTCAAGTAGACGTCTCTTCGCTTAGTCTCAGTACTCTGTGCAAAGAGAGATTCGATGAGATGGATCTCCACAGCCGTCAATAGAGGAGAGAAATGATCACGCAAAGTCTTTACACCACTGATACAACACTGCTTCTTCTGAGATGAGACCCCAAGTGTCATTTAGATACTCGTCCAATGTTTCTTCTTGACTCATCATTAGGCATTTAGCGTGTTGAATTTGACTGGGATGATCCTTTTGACATCCATAGCAATCTTTCTTGGTCAACCCTGTAATTGTCTCTGCCATGTGTTTGTCCAAACAGTGGACTAAATGCTGTTCTTGTTCTGGCAGTAGTATTGATAGTTTGAGGTTCCTCTCTCAGAGACCCCCTACCCCTCCAAAACGTTACACGTTAAAATTTTAGTCAGCAGCCTTTTTTAGCTTAAAATGATGACTTTCATTTCTGACAAAAATTGTTTTGTCGGGGTAGGGGGTCTCTGAGATAGGAACAACTCAAATATCAATACTACTATTACAGTCCCTATACTATAAAGTTTAGACAAAATTAATTAGAGATTGAAAATATTATATATAATATGGGATATCCGTCAACGTCAATCAGACATGTTGGATTTGATCTGACAAATAAATTTTGTAAGAGATTTAATTCGATTACAGCAGCCTCAAGTTATATTGGTATAAAAACTAAAATAATAAGCGATTGTATTAAAAAAAGTTAGATATCATATATCACCAAAATATGGGTCAGTATGGTTATTCGCGGCTGAAAATGATGAGAATAGCGGGTTGGGCAGATGATGTGATGACATTTATTGACAATATAGTTGATATTTTATTTGATAATGATATTACTAAAGCTGTACAAAATTAAACATCTACTGTTGTAACCCATATTTATGATAATCTTTTTCATATCTGCTGACTCTCATTGGTAGAATATCTGTTAACATACTGTCAATAATACGGAACTCGCGTATTAAATCGTCCATATCATATTTAATACCCCGCAAATAAGATCGTATTTGATCAAGTAATTTTTTATAGGTGATACTTGCTGTTTTATAAGCATTTTTTTTAGTCGCAAGACGAGGCTCAATTTTTTTACACGCTGTTTCAAGAGAAACACCGACACCAGATATTATTAACAAAAACGGATTTAATGATGCTCCACTTGAAATTATACCGGAGCTAGTCATTAACAGTGGTAAATATGATATCACTCGAAGTATTCTGTTATAGTATTTGTAACATTTTTTTACGCACCAAAGTTTTTTTATGATAATATCTGTAATATTGCATTAAAGCTTCCACATCTTGTTTTGGAATTTTTTTCTGAAATATGATTAAAATCAACTATATTTTTTTCCATTTATATAATATTTGTTTACATATTTTATACAATAGTGCCTGTCCCTGTGTTTGATTTATTATACTTGAAAAGTTTCAGCTACGAATTCCAGACACCACCAGTAACGTCTCGGGGGCATATCCGTTGATGTCAACGTAAATGTTTCTTTGATGTCCTTGGTTAGCATCACCAGTAGAGGATTATAATGTACATTCGGTGATGATGAAGTGGCCGCAGTAATTTCCAAACCGTACATGGATAGCCTGTATAACCCAATGGGGGCTGAGGCTGTCAAAGAGGAGATAGGATGAAATTCTACCCAATGGGATTCTTGCATCGTCATCATAGTAGGTGGTATGGCAAACAGATCCAGTTCCGTCTTGGAACATTCGCAAGACTCTCGATGCATCATTGTTTCTCTGTTATTTAATAATCAAAAATGTCTAATTCTCGGAAGGTTCTTCTTTTCTTGGTCTTTCTAGCCCTGTGTGTCTTGGTCTCTTTATGCCTTGTCCTTGCTGTGGTGTCAGGGAAGCAGGAATATGTGACTGGGCAGCTTTCAGGGCATTTATAGGAGTTTCTCGTCGTCCCAAAATGTCTTTACCAGTTTGAAGCAAGAAATATTTGTCTGCTTTTAAGAAGGCTTCTTTGGGAATTTTTTTTATTGATGATGACATTTTGGAGAAATTCTTTGCCTTGCCTCACAGCGGCATCTTTCAAGGCGTGCAATCCTCATGTCTCCATTGGTTTCGAAACGGGGGCCACCGACGAAACGCCAATTTCAGCATATCTCCTAAACCATGTCCTCGCTGTCGAGCGAATCCTCGGTACACAGGATACGTGACTTACAAGTCGACAGAGAATAGTTTTCGAAAATGGAGTTTCACTGTGACTTTCCATTTGGAGAATGCAATATTTTGTCCCAGATCTCCTTTTATACCAGTGTTGACAGTGTCAAAATACGATTTACTTACGGGCAAATAGTGAGGATGTACAAATTCGCAGTGAACGTGATAGGCGTTTCCACTTTCTTCGTCAATGGTGGTGGCAGAATCCACTTTGAAGGGAATGACTCGCAGTAACGGTGCGGATGTGTGCGGTAAGACGTCGATGCACTTGATAGTGTGTTGATGCGTAAAATATTTCGACATGCGTTCTTTCAATGTGGGTTGAAACGTTCCACGATAGTGGCTTTGGTTTCTGGATTCTCGGTGGTGAACAAAATGAATGTCTCATTTCTTTAATTCTGTTTGGAAAGCTTGTTTCAGAAATTCGGTGCCCTTGTCGGTTTTCCATCGATGAGGGTGACGACCGCATTGTTTTAACACCAGTTTTAGATCTCGCACTAACTCAGTCCTCGATTTGGAAGTCATTGGTACGACACAGGCAAATTTGGAAAAGACGTCGATGACACAAAACAAATATTTGTAGCCACGATTGAAGGTGGTCAAATGAGAGACATCGGCTAAATCGGCTAGCCATTGATGATCGATGCCCTCCACTTGGGTGTGATTTCTGGAAAATTTTTGTCGAATGAGTTTCTGTTCGGTGATTGTAGTTTGTTCTTGTAACCATTTTTGCATTTGAGGTAAACGGACACTTTGTAGTCGGGTTTTGGCAGCATGATACAATTTCTGAACTCCTCCGTATGCGCAGGATGGTATGGATCGTAATAAATGCTGGGTAACAAATTCTCCATCAGGACTATCTCTCTATTCAATAAGTCACCCACTCTTCACTGATGCTACTCTGGTTGGGGTGAGGTGGAGGTTTGGGAACAACTTTACATGTCCGACGTGCCACGGGAGTAGACGTCGAGGGCATTGGTGGTGGTGGTAATGGGATAGTTTTTGTCTTGATCTCTGTTTTCACTTTTGTTTCCCCTTCTTTCTTTTCAGTTCTGTCGAAGGAGGAGTGGACATCATCTTCTTAACCCAAGCTATGAGATCTTCTCGTTTTGGTGTGGGGGAAGGGGTCAACAAGGACGCTGCAATATTACTGGGGAGCCGCTGAATGTGTTTGAAAGACTTCTCGTGCCTCTTATTCCTCAGTCATCCATGGGGCTGCGTCTGTCTTGGTCACTGGGGGTGGTGGATATGGACTTTTCATGAGCGTCTTAAAATCGTTCAGAGTCTGTTGAGCTGTTTGATCTAAAGCATTCTGGTGAAAGAGTTGAAGTCGTTGCAACACTTGACCGTACCGTTGCGATTTTTACGTTTCGGACAAATCGCTCCGATCTATCAACGTTTGCAGTTCGTGTTGTAACTGGAACATCTCTGTCAAACGAAGGTTGGGAGGTAAATACGGAGTCAGTTGTTCTTGCCAACGATGGAATTCCATCCATCGTTTTTAAGGGACTAAAGTCTGTTTTCGTCTTTCCATAAGATTCCAAAAGTCACGTCTGAAACCTTATCACACGAGAGACCTATTTTATCTTCTAGGTCCTTTTTTAACTTTAACCTATCCCTTGTTAAGCAGCTCTCGTCACGAGTCCTGTAATCATTGTTCACAATAATCCTTTCACCAAGGGTGCTAATAACAGGTGAGAAAATCCTCCGCGTTGCACCAACATCTTTATCTTTTGACGGACGGGTCTTTTCTTTTGGACCATTTGGCGATGAACGTGTCGATGCTTGGCTAAGCATTCATTTTGGTGTTGAGACAAATGTGTGTCTCCTTTCAAGACATGCAGCCAACATTTCCACAAGGTATCGATGACGTTTTTGGAGGCGGTTTCAATGAGTTGTTTTCGCTTGGGTGGAGGGGCTTTGGACAGAATTGACAACACGTCTGAATGTTTGGCTAAACGAAGAGGCAGAACTTTCCTTTTCTTTCCCTTGGGGACAGAAGAGGGGTGGTGGTGGTGTGCACTTCTTTTAGGTGACATATTTTGCGTTCAGGAGCACAGAAACACTGATACCCATCTTTTGCCCCAGGTCTTTTTTGTAGTGGTAGAATGAAGCGCCACTGATTGTCGGTTTGTCGTATCATTTTCATGGCAGGCATCGCTCGACGTGGAGGGTTCGCAAAAGGACCAAAATTGGGACAGATCTTGCTTGGATACATCCAGTAAACTCTGTAACATATCCGATCTCTCTTGGACTTTGATTTTGAGGGAGGGTACTTTGTTAGCAGCTACCGCACAAGCTAAAGAGGAGGAAAAGAAGATCCTGGAGACACAGGTTTCCATTTTTTCGTCATATTAGGAAGGTGTGTAAAATTGGGTTTGGCTGGCATCACAAACAACGTAGAATTGGAAGAACCTGAGGCTACTGAAGACGAGGTCACCGTTGCTGCAGGTCATGGTTTGGAGATGTAAGCATGCGTTCTGGCCGAAATGCCTTACTTGCGGGTAGAAGCTGATTTCCGGGGTCTTTTGTTGGAGCTTTTCTTTTTCTGGGGACTTTTCTTTTACTGGGGCTGTGACCTGGACTTGACACCACTTCACTTTTTCTTCTGGGTATGTTTGGGTCGTGGAGTGGCTTTTTTCTTGGGGATAGCTTTTGGGGCATTGGGATCCCATTTTAGGAGGGACTGAATGATGACACCTCCTAGAGAACGGCTACCTCCAGGTTTCAAAATGATTTGCTTTTTGGTTTGAGTGTCGATGCGGAGATCTGCCAGTGCGTCAAGACTACTTTGTTTCTGTCAAAAAAGCGTTTGGTTTGATGAGCGATGTGAAAGATACCTTGAAGTAACTGAAGTGTTGTCACCGTAAACCATCGTAAATTTTTTCTGAGACTGGCTTCTACGACACGAGCACATATTTGTCAATTTTTGTTCGCAACTGATGCCGTACAGGGCACGAATCAATTTGACGGGAACATGAGACTGAAGGGACGTCATGTTGACGATGTTAGACAGACCAAAAGTATCAGAGGAATTTATTGATATATTTAAAGTCGACGGGGACGCGTACACGACAGGCCCTCCGTGTTGGCATCAGTGGTGAAGCAAATGGGTACGAAATCGCAAATAATCGGGGATAGTGGGTTTTAAATCCACGAGTAAATAGGAGCGAGTGCTTTGAGTGGCATCGTCGTACGAATGAGTCAGCCAAGGAGTTCCTATCGGTTTGGCTAACACTTGTACTTGCGATTTATCTCTAGGACTTTTAAACAATACCACGTAATGAGCATTGTGACTGATGGTGCGATGGGCATTACTTTGTTGAAACAAATTTTGGGTAATGTAAATGACACTGGCATTACGATGATACCATTTGAGCATAAACCACAGATTAATTTCTTCTTCGTCTTCTCCTAACATGTCGTCGATGATGACCAGGTGGGTTTGACTGGGGTCAGACACGATCTCGTCGTCTTCGCCAGGAATTGCTTCCACAAAAACAATGGAATATCCTTGACTTTCTCGCAGGAGGCTGTACGCCGATTGCCACTCTTTGTAACACCACAAGATGAGCTGAGGTGGACGATCGATCAAATGATTTTTATGTTCGATCAAAAGTTTGACAAATTCGATTTTGCCTGAACCGCTCGGTCCAGCAATTAACATGTTAAAGGGATGGTAAAGATACAAGGCATTCCAACTAACACGATGATTTTCAAAGTGGAGGAAGAGGTAGCAGAGACAGCAGAGATAACTATAGCGATGGGGATGTCACTTTTGAAACAACCACAGACAAGACAAGAGATTTTATACTTCTCAGGACACGTTTATTTCAAACAAAGTTTAGAATTGAACACGAAAGACAAAAATACATAAAAGTCAAATCGTTAAGTACATCGATAAAATACATATCAAAACAATCAAAGTGGAATATAAACAAGTCACTGTACGAAATTTTTTGTGACGAAGGTGTGGTGTCCAAGGGACACAGGGTAATGTTCTTAGAGTCTCTACACCACCTGGCACAGTCACACTGGTGTCCTCCCGAAATGAACTTTAGGGGGTGTCGATGTCAATGACAGTCCTGTCCTAAATTTGTGGTTTCCTCGGTGTCGGGTTCTTCTTCTGACACTGTGGTTAACACATGTTTAAACGTTCCTTTTTTCACTTGACGTTTGAATTTATGATCACAAATCTTTGGCATAGTTTGCTGCATTTTTTGTCCAAGCATCGAAACCAAATCTTTTCCAGTCGCGTTCATCTTGCCAGTGAGGGTGTAAGTCACAAGCTACACACACATCTTTGTAAACATCTTCAGTGACTAAAGTTGACGAATCGTTTTTTTCCGTAGAGGTCTAGAAGTATCGAGATGAAAGCGCAAGGCTTTTAACAGAATGGGTCTCTCGTGTACATTTAAAGGTACCACCCTCATGTTTTTGGTGGAATGTACTGTTCATAAAGAGTCCACAAGGAATCGGCTGGTAAACGAAATCCCAGAAAGGAAGTCACTAAGATGCACACCACACGTCGACTCCAATTCAATGGACACAGTTATCGTATAAAGTGTTGGTAATCCTCCTCAGTCTGAATAGGGTCATTGACTTTCTTCCACGGAATCTGTTGTATCACAAATCATAAAGGTCGCTGCATGGTAGCAAGTTTTTATACCCTCTTTTGTTGAAGGTAATAAATGTACTTTTGGAGTACCCTACCAAAATTGTGTAGTCACTGACTCACATACCATACGCCTCACAGAAGTTTCCTCCTTTAACTCTTCTGTTGGAATTGGGTGTATTGTTGTCACCTTGTAAGTAGAATGAGTGGCATCCAAAACTTTATGAAGCTCACGTGATTCATCAATGTCTGACCATTTGAACACTTTGACACGAATTAATCCTCTGATGCCATTCAGGTGCCAGTGGTTCCAGATCGGTGACGTAAAGGATGAAATTGTTTCTTGCGTTTGACTTGTATTTTGACAAACTCTCAGTAAATGCGTTTTCTCAACTCCACGGGCAAACCATGAATGTTCTCTTGCAAAGTACTCATGAACGATTACTTCGGTCCCACTAAAGGTAGGTAGTGACAGTGCGGAGACCATCGAGCATATTCAAGGTAAGTCGAATCTTTCTGCTCCCACTCTTCAAGTGACACACCACAACTGAAGTACTTGACTTTATCACCTAAGTAGACAAATCTGGCTCTGGCTAATTCTTGCCAGATTTTGGGCCATTTTCTTTGGACGTTTGTAATCGACTTTCAAAGTCGCAATATTCAGACAAATGCACAGGAAACGAATATTCTTCTTTCACAGATTCATTTCGATGAGGGTACGGTGAAACTCGAAGTAGTTTGCTCAGGCATGGATGACATCTGTAGGGTGGTAGACGCATGCTTTCACGTTGAGTATGACATGGACCATGAAAACCAGCAAAGAGTCCGTAATAACGACTGGCATCGCTTTCGCATCTGTGAGGTTTGACACGCACAGCATTACTTTCCATGTAGCCATATCAGAGTTCCCATGATGTCTTTCTGAATCACTGAGGTCACAGAGTACTACATCCCTGCAATCGCAAGGCACAGCATCGTACTACACTTGAGAATCACGAAATTGAATTGTGTCTGACTGAAAGGTTTCATCCTTCTGGCTCGGCGTTGGAAATAACAATGAGCCATAGGTCTTGGAAGTTTTCCCTTTTCATACTAGTCGCAATGAAGTCTCAGGCTTGCAAATCTTTCCATTTTTATACCTAGATTTTTAAGTCTTCCTTTTTTTCTTCCTAGACAATGGTACTACCTACTCTAAGGTACCATCTTAAATGTACAGCAGAGTAGTAATATATAAGGCCGATTCTATCTCAAAGACCTTTTTTTGCACTCTTCCAACCTCCTAACAAATATAATTTACCACTATGAGAGACTCTAAAACTCCCACCCCAAACGATTTACACAAAACTGAAAGGCAGATTTTAGCTCACATATAATTCTATAACTTTACACTAATATATAACACGTATACCTAGACTTTGTAACAGATGTTGTCTAATCAATACGCCTAGCCGTTGCGCAGTATAAAAAATCAATATCTCTATGACAACCGAATCAGGTAAATGCCTTAACACGTCATACAGAGATCACGTGATTATCTAGAATTTGCTAGAACATAGGTAAAATACCTTAGTCATACGGAGATCACGTAACGGAAACAACGGAAAATTAATACCTTAAAGTGTCTCAAACGGTGATGAGATTTTTTAGATAATTAATTTTCAGAACA
>JAECUM010021282.1:0-20705 GCA_016617855.1 Megalonaias nervosa | reverse complement strand
ACACAGTAGAAGATCTTGTGAAATGGCATGTTCTCCATTGGCCATCTGTGAGCAGAAAGTTTATTATCTCTACTCGAAAACTATTTGGAGGATTGCCATAATTCTGGGCACAATGGCAAATTCTTTTGTGGCTTCTTCTCATACGTTGATATTTATATCAGCATAGTGGCTTCACCCGAAGACGTCTGATGATGTCTAGTTGGTCCTAAATGAAATGGTACCACTTGTTAATATCATCATGAACTTTTCACCATAACAAGTCTTATCATGTTTATTTGGACCAGAATGAAAAGCTCGTCTAATGTGACAGCTAGTTTGAAAATCTTGTTTCTATTCGTTCCGAATGGGCAATCAACTTCGATGCAATGGGAGGGTTGGTTGTTGTTGTTGAAAATCTCGTTATTACAATTCCTGAATGGATAGCGATATCAGCAACTGGTTTTAGCTAAAAGACTTCTTACCATATCTTATTGGTCCCAAAAGAAAATGATGCCAGTCTTACATAAAATATGGCAGTCATGATGTCCTTCTTGGAAATGTTGTTATCGCTACTCCTTCTGCGTAGATGGTCATGTTGGCATTGAGTTTTCACTAGAAGACTTCAAATAATGTATAAATGGTCCTAAATGGAAATGTTACCTATCCTGCGTGTACTACTGCTCTTGTATTGGTTTAATGGAAACTTTTTATTGCTTACAAAAATCGGATGATTTCAACACGCACCAATTAAACAGAAGAAACGCTCTTATTTTGATGTCCGAAAACGTCTCTTTGGCCTATTCCTTTGAGGATCTTTTTTAGCAATTGAAATGTAAAATCAGTAAATGTTTTAGATATGTTGCAGTGATAGTGGCCCTCATATGTTTAATATGAACTATGAGAGAGTGCAACATCTAAGACATAGTGATACAAAATGTACCACATCATCTATCCCTTTGTGAATATCACTAAAGACAGTACGACATCATGGGTTTTGTAAAAATACAAACTTATTGTAAGTTCACCTTGCACCTAATTCTTTTATCAGCCGGGTGAATAATCTCAAGCCCACATGAAATTCTTATCTCTAGCATGGTTCACAAAACTTGAAAAATATTTTGAAGCTTACATACAGTATCTGCTATCAAAAGTGAGTTCTTCTTGCTAATAATAAATACCGTATTTACCGTGTATCTTGAGACAAGATACGTGATGTTCTATTCTGTCCCATAACGTATTGTTAAACACTTTGTTCACTAGATCAAATGTCCCAAAACTTACAGGCACGAAAGAAAATTGTGTTGCATTTTCCATCCCCGGTATATTAGAATAATGTAGGTCAATAATACGCATACTTGACAACACATTGAGACACCAGATGTCGATCTATGACATGCGAGAGCGGCTGGGTGTATAGAATGAAAAGAAATGGGCGAGAACAGCCTTGTAGAACACCAACACATAAATCAACTGGACTGGAATGTTTTCCATTTACGGACACAATTTGTGCCCTGTTGACTAAATAGAACTGGAACCATAGTAAAGCTGTATCGTTTATAACAAATACATGCTGGAGAAGCTTAAGTATTATATCATAGTATATTGTGTCAAATGCCGCAGACAAGTTAAGAAGGATGAGAACAGCATTTTATTTACTATTCAAAACATAGATAACTCATCTCAAAGGCAGTTTCAGTACATTGCTAAAAGGACTATTTGAATACAGATCAGATACAAATTGAGACACAACATCTTTTTCTAAGATATTGGACAGAAGAAATTTGCAAAAAGTTCCAGAAAGTCTACCGCAGAAAAGGTCATAGGAAGTGGTGTACATTTATTCCTTGACATTAGCTTGTTTGTAATCTCGAAGAGCTCTTGCACCTTGAACTTTCAGCGATCTTAGTGCTGTAGTAGGCTGATTTTGTTGAATGAAATATGTTTATGGCGATCTACTTAGCAACTTGTGAATAGTAAGGCTGGTTGAACCTTTCAGCCTTACGGTGTTTTCTTATAATAGTGCGAAGCTGGTCCCTAACACGAGTAAACCATGGAAAACCCTTTTGAACTGATACTCCCTACTTGGTTCCTGGGGCATGTTTGTCAAGCAATGAACGAAAGCATTTGTCAACTTGTACTGCAGTAAGAAGTAACACAATTGTTAGGTTTGCTTGGATGTCATGCATTAGTTGGATTATATTTATCATTCTCTAGTTTGCAATGTGTTCGTTAAAATGTTTGAATAGGGAAATTTATGTTTTGTAATTTCAAATTTCATGGCGGACAATAACTTCTGCACTATGAAGATAGCGACTTCCAACGTTTGGAAAATTTGGGTCATTTCCACGTGTGCATATCTATCTTAGGGTTTTAATCTACCTTCTATAAAGAGGCTAAAGGATCTACCCATTCAAAGCAAGTAGTTCAGGAAACAAAGAAAGATTCGTTTTGCTTTGCCAAGAAACAATGACAATTATAACACTTTCTACGTGTTAAATAAAATCTTCTGACCAAGATTTCGAGGAAAAGTCTGTAACTTCATAAATTACTTTTAGGAATGAGATGGGGGTCTGAGCTCTTCCAAGTTTAAGAAGCTCAAAAATACATCGATAATCTGAAGGCAGAGTTAGTAATGTCTAGGAATGTATTAACACCCTCCACATCTAGTTCTGTGTAAGGGCATGTGAACATTTGATTCAACATGCAACTATATCTTACTTGTTTTAACAACAATAAAAACACTTTTTGATGGAATTAGATGTTTTGAGCAGAAGAGTACGACCTAGAATTTCGATTCCATGAAGGACAAGTGGACCGAGCTGCAGAATTATAGTTTGATACATGTTGTGCAAATAAAGGGCATATTTTTCAATGCAGGACGTATCGAGTAATATTATCGGGCCATATTTTTGTTGTGTATATAGTACAGATGCCGGTTCTATTTGTAGCTTAAGAACATCGTATGAGGACACTAAGTGGGTCCAGGGTTATCTTGGATACAAAGATCTGAGGATCTCAGCTTGATGTAATGTGTCAAGTGTGTCGATATCGGTATATGCAATAATGAGGGAGCAGGTATTTGCAGGCTGTAAGTATCGGACTTAGTGCTATTGCGGCTATATTGGTATGCACTCTTGTATAAACCTCAACCTATTTTGATAAAATAATCTTGTTTTTGTTTGATATACTTGTACAGAGCAGTAACAAACTGAAACTTCACAGCAATTTGAGCATGTGATTTATTGGGTATAACAGAAAAACATTGCAGTCCCCTCCACAGATATTCTGCATGTGTATCCTCGTCATCACACAACAATATTTTTTATCAAAAAGGTGATATTATCCGCCAAAATATATTTATTGCATATTTTGCAAAACTCTGAATGAGGTTCTGACAAGATTGTGATTATATATATTACATTAGCATATATATAGCAATGAATAGATTCATTTTACTCGTATTTGTATATTTTGTTTTGAATAATAAAATAAACAAGAATGAAAATGACAAAGGAATATAATTCACTGATATATCAAGCCCCAAAAAGACATACCAATGAAGGGCTAGGGGAACTCTTTAAACATGTAATTTTATTTCAGAGGTAGTCCGCTTTCTTCTGCGCACAAAATATGCTTGTTGAGTATTTAGTATATAAAAGAGTATAAAGACGAGAAAGTGAGAGAAAAGAAAAGCATTCCCTTGAAAACATGAGACCTTGGTGTTTTACTGCTAATCAGCACATGAAAGTTATAGCTTGCTAATGCAACTGGGGCACGTTGCCCAGAAACGCATCACCACATCCTATCTGGACTGATCCATTTGCATTTGAAATTAAAGCAAATCAATTATTTTTAAAATCTGAAAGAAAAAATCCCATCTGTCAGGACGATACGAATGCCCTTCGCCAGTACGGAGGACAAATCTGTATTTAGCATTTTTCTGCAGAAAATCCAGTTTCATTTGTTGTGTGTACCACAAGCAAAATATGGTATTTTACTTGGTGTATAATAATAATAATAATAATAATAATAATAGTAATAATAATATCTTTTAAATACTTTATCATCATTACAAGCAAAAATATATAAATCAATATCTGCTATATATTCTTGTTCTTCTTCTTCTTCTTCTTATTATTATTATTACTATTATTATTTCTTTTAATATTAAATAAAGAAATAATGTAACTTTTTCTTCATATTATTATACACTTATTGTAATAATAAAATAACATTTTTTTTTCATTGTGGTAAACATAATAAATTTGAATTTTATATGTGAATATCGTGCATGTTTCTGCCTTTTCAGTATTAAATTGAATATTTGCGAGGATATATCATAGTAATATTCTATAATGGCATGTAATGCATAATAATTACAATAACAATGACTCTGTGGGCTGTTATGAGGTTTTATGTTGCTCTTAAACAGTCATAACGGTACCCATTGCATCGTGGACAGACTAACGTGTTTCTGAATTGGTCGTGAAATTCAGTCATTTTCTGTTATGACATTCCTTGACAAACGATGAGAAAATGGTCCAAACCGTAATTACTATATTGATGAAATGGATGAAACTATCGAACGTTTACAAGAGTCGGCAAAGTGGTTAGTGTTTCAGCAAGGCCCTTCTTAAAGTGGTCATCGTGTACAAACGAACCAACTCAGCCGTCTTTCATCTAATTATACACCCCAAAATGATACTTCTTGTATTTTCTGTTGTGTTCTACGATGATTTACTTTGATTACCTGAGTTTAAAGTGTGTATTTCCTGCACCCAATTTCAGGTGCAAGACGTTATCACCTGATTAATGACTTCCAGGTCCCATGGAAACTGTCCAACATTTTCAGGAGTTATATTATAAAGTACATATACTATTTATAAGTAAGCTGTGTGTCTAATTTCAGAAGTCCAGTTCTTGTTATATTGGACTTTATTTTGTGGATTCCTCAACCAGGTACATGAGACCTCAGTCTCTGGGATTTTTGTCAGAAAGACACCACATTCACTTTAAAACTCTACGTGTGTGTGTGTGTGTGTGTGTGTGTGTGTGTGTGTGTGTGAGAGAGAGAGAGAGAGAGAGAGAGAGAGAGATTATGATATTGAAAGGTTGCACGCTTGAAAATAACATCATTTACGTTTGAAAACATCTGATCAAGAACTCATCTGCTCGATTCACACAGTAAAATGTTTTCTGATCTGCGTATCTATGTCTATAGAATTCCATTAATATCTTTAATTTACATGATTCCCCCTCCCCCTTTACGATGACCACTAATGACATCTTTTATTGTTTCTATGGTTTAGTAAACTAAAGATCTTGCTATTGAAATCAACAAAAAGTTATTTAAATTGCAAATACTGCTAAAAAGAATGTTTACTTCTTCAAAATATTTATTTATATTATAAGTTAATTCAAACCCTGAAAATACGACTTCGTTTATCTAATCACGAGGAGAAATGAAATATTCCAGTCCCGCCCGAACAATCAGCTGATTTTGACCTTCCTATATGTTACAATGTCAAAATATTCATGTTAGAAGGTAAATTGGAATAGTATTTTAGTTTTGGGTGTGTGCATCTCTCTCTCTCTCTCTCTCTCTCAATTTAATTCGACGACAGAGTCGTGGTTTGATCACGAGGAGAATGTCATACGGGTGCTGAGCATGATTCTAGTGAAAGATTTACAACAATGAATGCATAATGGAGGAAAGAATGGATTGGAAGGGGATATTATTTCTCACTTATGTAAACTGGAGCGATTATATTCAGCGAAGGAAAGAATATACTGGAAGAGGCTGTTCAGCCTTGTTTAGCACACCAGAATGATTGCGTAATAGAGGAAAGGAAAGAATGGCAGAGGATAGCAGGCATGCTTATAGCACCAAAATGACCTTATAAAGAAGGAAGAAGAGAGGAATAGACTGGAAGGAATGTTCGATTCTGCTTAGCGTACCGGTCATATAACCGCCGAGCACAGCATATAGTTACAACATACGAGTATGGTAATCAACCTAATCGTTATCATCCTTATCAAGTGTTTGCCTTTCACAAATATAGGAGATATCCCATTAGCAAACAAATAACGGCGTGTTACTACCCATCTGGTTGGCAGCTGTAATATCACGATTTCAGTAAAGTTGTGATTAAACATACGCATTATTAAATTGAAAAACATAGAAGTTTAGGTATATTTTCATTTATTGATTTAGGCAAATGGTAGTAATTAGCAGTTAAATTAAAATACAAAATTTGTATTCGTCTATTTCACCAAATTATAGCGATTTTCAATGTTTTCAAAACTGTGTATTTCCGCTCAATGCTTATGCAGTCCAATGACTGGTCACGTGACCGAGTGACGTAGTTCTCCATTACTTTTATATATATATATATATATCCCTGGATGTTGTTGACATTACAAAAGAAGCATGGCGCGACAACAGATCGTTACGTTGATCATTTTATTTTGCCTTGCAGTGGCTAGGGGATTCGTAGGAGTTGTCCCCACCGAGCCCTTTAATTATTCAACTCAAGTGGACACCAACGGTAGCTACCTTCTCTTCTGGAAAACGAACATCACACATATTACGTTTGAAGTTCATGTGAAAACACATGGATATGTTGGATTCGGTTTATCCGATAATGGCAAGATGTACCCGGCAGACGTTGTGATCGGATGGGTGAAAGATGGGGTCACACATTTCAAGGTAATTTTTTGAATTCTTCATTGTGTAACAATTGTTTCAGTGCACAACCAATAATATCGAATATTTTAATCTACTGACACTACCCAAGGTAGCAATACAGTGCTGCAGCAGTCTATTTTATTCTACTTCTGTTGCCGCAGTAGTCCAATCGCTGAGCGTTGAATTCCTGGTTTAAGATACGCGGTTCGATACCCGCCAAGGACAGCCCAGAGCGGCCGCCTCGGTGTGTCCTTTAAAAAGCTACCGTTTCCTCGGCTTGATATATACCAATAATGTGCTGAAAGCAAGGTCGAAAACAACACAAATCTTAACAACCGTAATTGTTGCTCACTCTAGGTGCTAACATCGTTAATGGTTCTAATTATTTTTTTCAGCTACTACAAATCCATTTATGTTTATACAAATGAAAAGTATTTTGAGCTTTTTAATGTTTGGTGGCAAAAGTTCAAGGGCCTTAAAATCATAAATACCTGCAAAAGGATGTATAAAATATGTTATAACGTTTCAACTCTTATATGTTGTTTGATCAATTTAAATACTTATATAGATAATAACTTTGTGTCAGTTTTTGATTGCTGCAAATGATGTGCAGATAAATTAGGACCATACAATTTAGTCTTTGGATTTATAGGACACAAATTCTGCTCTTTCTGCACGTGAAACTTAAAACACAAAACCAAAGCAAACTAAAGGTGTAAGTTGTTACTAAGTAAATATAAGGCACATCCGAGTAGCTCACGCAAAATCATGGCTCCACCAAAAAAAATTTCAGTAACGTGTCCGTAATTTTCTTGTTCTAAATTCAGATATATGGTTTGTGAATATAGAAATAATGATTTGATTTGGGCTACTTCTTAAGCATACGATATGTTCTTAAGCACAAGATATGTTGCACAAGCAAGCATTAGTGATTCTTTAACATATGGAACAGGGAAAGGAGACTATATGTTCAATTAGGATGCTGTTTTAATTATAATTAATCTTCAAAAAGAAATTGACAACCACGTTATCGTCTCTGAGTAATTTCAAGTTAAAATTAGGTAACATTGTTTCAAGGAAGAACTAATGTTTAATGCATAAATTGATAGACAATAACATCAACGGTAGAATTGTTTGTGAAATAAACCCTAAAAATATGCTAAAAAAATAGCGCAGTTGAACAGTTGTCGACTGTATGATTTTTAACAATATTAATGCACACTTAATTTTGAAAATTTTTATTATAATTCATACGATGATGCAAAAATATATATTTTACAAAAACACTTCGGGTTCAAAATACCCATACACCTAAAGAGATCAAAATTCCTTCATTTAAGAGAAGAAACCTAATCACACAAGAAAGTCCTGTTATTGTTAAATTAGGGAACTGCCGCAGAAATTCTTTGTTATGTATTACAGAAAACAAAATACATAGAAACATATTTCTCTAATTTTCTCATTCAGTTATCAAATTTTTATTTTGCTTTCATATTTTTTTTAATCAAATAAATTACAAAAGAAAATGTTTGCTTCATTTGTTCATGGTTATTATTATTTCCATAAATATGTGTATCTTTTTGCGATCGTCGCTGTAGTTATTCTCTCTTAATTATGTTTTCAATACAGCAAATATAATATTAATAAATGTATTGAACATTCTGAAGCTTTGTTGTTGACAGCTCAAAAGTATATTTCCCTTTGAAATATTAATTAGTAAAATATTTAATTCGGTGAAGTATTATTCAATATACCAGTATTAATTCTCATTGTCAAATGGAATTTTCTCAACAGGACTATCACACAACTGCGCACGCTCCTCCTGTGGTTGACAGCCACCAAGATTGGTTCCTTCTTCATGGAGAGGAGAACAATTTTGGAACTGTGCTAAAGTTTGTCAGAAAACTGGACACCTGCGACAAAATCGAAGACAAGAAAATTGAGGTATTACTGCCGTTGCTCTTCCTTTTTACAGTTCAAAATATTATATGGATTTTCTCTGTATTTGTATACATCCCAGAATGGTAATGAATGGTCAACAAACTTGACGAAATTTATAATATATTTTGAAATGTTACAATAAGAATTTAATGAAAGAAAAATAGGCTAGTTTCAATTACAAATGAGGTACACGGGGAATCGTTCTATTAAATGTTAAAGTGATTAGATTTGTTTCGTATCTTTCATTTGTTGATGAAATTCTAGGATGGTACAGTACGAGTGATTTACTCGTATCACACGAGTGACCCTGCCTCTGACGACAGCCTGATGTATCATGGTGCGGATCACAGGGGAACAAAGAGTTTGCTGTTGCTGAGCGTGTCGTCTGCTGCTTTAGTGACATCTTCCTACGAACACCATAATGTCCAGTTCTACGACTTTGTGCATGAAAATGTACGTTTATTATATGCTAGTATCCTTACACAAGTGAAATAAACTTGTTTAAAATTTTCATATAATGTAAATATGTAAAATTCTCAGCGTTGTCTGTGTGGAAGCATATCTTTTAAAATAGAATGACACTTTAATGACAATTCAGATTTCATTTGCTTCGTTATTTATTTTCATACGTCAGCATATGTAGTCATTTTGTGTGCAGAAGACTTGCGAAATAATCAGTCAACTTTGTTACATTCAAACTACATATAATACAGAGCATAAAGAAACAAATAAGACCATAAAATGTCATGGTGAATCTGAAATTGTGAAACAGACAAATCAGTTACACCAACTAAATAAAGTTTATGTTTGATGAGAATTATATGCACCATTTATATTGTCAAGTATATTCCTGGTATATGTGTGATTCTTCTATCAATAATTGGGGATTTAAGTTTGCATTACAATTTAAGTTTGTACTAATTAATGCGTATTCATTCAGTTCAGTATATTGATACATGACTCAAGTCGTTTAATAGTATTGATTTTCTATAGTTTTGACAACACTTTTTCTGAATATTCTAAAACACCACCAATTCTTCCTCCGCTGTTTAGTTCCTAATTCCATCAGCAGCGACCACATATTATTGCCGAGTTTTCCGAATGCCGAATATTGGCGGGAAGCATCACATGATCAAGGTAATCCCGCTCAACAGACGCTTTTCATTACCAATGAAAGGTTTATTTTGTGAATAATGTGTCTGTTGTGCTTTGTGGTTAATCATGAATATCATTAAATTTTTTTTAAAAAAAAACGTAGTAACTAAAATTTCAGCAAACGACAAAGAATATATCTTAAAAAGGATAATCTGATGTTCTGGTGCTTACATATTTACACACTGTCATAAACTGTGTTTGCTTTCAGAATATTGAGGTAGTTGTAAATCATTCATTTACTTGTCAGCCCGCAGTGGCGTAAGGCCAAGTGAGGAGCATACTGTATGGCCCGTCGTACGCCTTTGTGTCAATAAATAACTGTTATCTTATACGTTATCTCAAAATCCACCATGCCAGTTATAACCAGTTTGTACAGAAGAGATCGCAGCATGAAGGGCATTCATATTATTTTTCGTTTATAATTGATGCCAGTCTACCAATATATATGGCTGTAGTAAAAAAAAGCCGTTAAAACTTTAATCGACGTCTTCTCTGCAACTACAGAATACAATCTGAACAGAAACCAAAATAAATTAATAGAAAACGTTCCAGTACTGAAGCATTTCGTGTTCTATAAATGATTGCTATCCATCTTCATATATAGCGACAGTTACTAAAAATAGACAATAAACTTCTACTCAAGGCCACAAAACCTACTGGACGCAACCTTGACACAGAACATCCTGACATCAGTTTCTCTTTCTAAATATTGCATATGCGATGGTAATCCATCATCAAATAAACCCTCCGTAACTAAAAAGAAACAACCGTCTAAGCAACTTCTTCTCCAAAACTGTTGTGCAGAATTCATTCCATATTGTACAACACTAATCAACTCTGGCATTATGACCTTCCAAATTTGTACAAATGAAAAACAGTACGCTATCATCTATAGCAACCGTTATTGAAATATTTTAAACCACTTCTTCTACCAAACTGTTGAATTTCGCTATGGAAATCATCATAACATAAAGACCTTTCAAATGACGCTGAATACCATTAGTGAAAATAACATAATTGTAAACATTTATAGGACTTTTTCTAAAAGGAAGAAAGAACACTCATTAGATTTTGACTAAATTTGACAGGAAGTATTTTGGCATAGAGAGTTTTAAAATTTTTACAATTGGTGCGGATCAGTTCTCAAAATGTCTGCTCTGCAAGGGGAAAAAGTTGAAAAAACGCTTGTATTAGGCAGGTGCAAGCAAAAAGTCAGAAATTGCAGGCCTTATGTTGAGAGAATGGAGTTTTGCATGAAAGCTCACTGGAAAATAAACATATGATATCTTACGGCAGATGTAGGGGGAAATGATAATTAGCTTTTGCAATAGTTTTCCATGAAGCTATTGTTATAAACGACAGCTTCATTTCACTAGGGCTTTCTCGGAAGAGAAGATTTTGCATTACAGGTCGTTGTGCAACCAGGGAGCACAAAACTGATGGGAAATATGTACTATACAATATATGACGGTAATTTCAGGGTAAATGATATTGTAGGCTTGCACCTAACTTCCTGCAAAAAATCTTCTTTTTTTATCAAAGACAGAGTCGTTTGAATGAACTGGTTCCAGAACTAGTGAAATTCTCTCTAAATACATGGAATTCTTCTACCGTCGTACATCATTTTATTAACGATTTCTCAAACGAGTATGTTTTCATACTAGTCCATTTAAACCTATGATTTGTAATCATAAGGCAGTCTCATTTCAGTCAGTCAATAGGTCAGTCTTCCAGTTTGTCCCACAAGTGTCAATTTCTATTATCATTATTATTATTATTATTATTATTATTATTATTATTATTATTATTATATTCTCTATACTAGCCATGTGCACAATCGAACAATTGATAACCTTAGTATACAGCTTTTCTAGAGATACTAAGTAATACATGTGTCAAATATGTCAGTTTGTGGGGCAGGAGATGATATCGGTAGAATTTAGGATGGAAAGGCATGCATTCTACTATTCTATTTTTCTTAGTGTTTACATGATCACGCAATAATACATTCGCCCGCAACGTAGACTTTATCTCCGTGTGTCAATGTTAAAACATCTTTGCCATATTTAACCATTATTTTCTGAAATCAGACAATGTTTTCACTTTTATTTTTAAATTAGGTTGAGCCTATAATCACCGCAGGCAACGAAATGCATGTGCACCATATTGTGGTGTATAGGTGCAGAGGAATAGATCCCAAGTTCGACAAGGTCCATTACAATTGCTATAATGGAATCCCCAGGGGACTACGTCCATGCTATGACATGATTATCGCCTGGGCCATTGGAGGAAACGTAAATCTGTTCTTCTTTGTCTTCTTTTTCTTCTTCTCACCAAAGAATTAGAACACTATCACAATTGTTGACAACGCCACAAATAACATTACCACTGCTACTCGACGTTTGCCGGTGACTACGCTTTGTGCACTGCACAAACTTTTGCTGGACTTTTCTTATGCGCCGAATCACCGGCAAATTTTAAAAGTAATTAATTATTTCAAAAGAGAAATCCATTATATTTCCTAAACGTATTGTTAGACATACTACTACCCAGAGCATTTCAGTTTCTCTCTCCTTATTTATTTATATATTTATTTATTTGCTTGCCTAATTATCTGTCTTTCCCTCTGTTAGCTTAATACATTATGCGTTTAACCTTTTTTGTTTTATTTCTTATGCATCCGTGTGATTACACACCTTTTATTGCCAGACCTTCTACTACCCAGACCATGTTGGTTTCTCAGTTGGAGCCCCAGACGATCCCGATGTCTACATATTGGAGACACACTATGACAATCCAGCCCTGAAATCTGGTAACTTGTTTACTTAACAAAAATAATTATTCTATTGGTTTCCGATAACCTTTGGTTGTAATATTTTATGTAATCTACATGAATGAATAAGAATACTACCAATAAAAATTCAAATAATAAATAGAATTTATTGATCCATGACGTAAAGAAAATTGTTTGCACAAGTTCATGGCCTTTGTCATCTTTCGTTAGTAATTGTCATATATTTTGTATCGATTAGGTGTGATTGACAACTCCGGATTAAGGATAACTCTGACCAAGAACTTTCGTCCCTATGAGGCTGACCTGATAGAATTAGGCCATCAGTTCGACTGGAAGCATATTATTCCGCCGTTTGAAAAAGCCTATGTTAGCCAAGCGTTTTGCCCATCTCAGTGCATAGATCACGTGAGTCTGAAATGAGAACTTTAGTGAATAATAACATTACGCAATTGGAATAGATTATGTATGTATGCATGTATGTATATGTATGTATGTATGTATGTATGTATGTATGTATGTATGTATGTATGTATGTATGTGTGTGCATGTATGTATGCATGTGTGTGTATGTATGTGTGTGTGTGTGTGTGTGTGTGTATGTATGTATGTATGTATGTATGTTGATATTCGTTTGAAGACATTAGAAATCAGTACTCTATAAAGTGTCAACTATAACACAGTCATTGCTCAAGTCGTATATATCAATCAGGACATTAATAGAAAGAACTGATCAGGATTACAGTCAGTAAAATGTGGTACCTAGCCAGGTTCTAGTTTTGCACCTCTCTTCTTCCTAATCTGTATAACCGATCTACCTTTATGCCTTGAATACTCTAATTCATATATATTCGCTGATGACACTACTTTGGACCTTTTGGGCAGCTCTATCTTCGCTGCTGATTATCATCTTCAGACTGATGTTTAGTCTGTCCGTAAGTGGTCCATACAAAATAAAACGGATATAATCTATCGACAGCTGTCGACAATTCACTCACTCCATCTTGTTCTCAATGACACTAAACTTGCCTTTGTATACTGTACAAATTATTATGTATCTTCATTGATAACAGTCTTAAGTGTGACACCTATGTTAATCATATTTGTATTTTACTGAGATAGACCTTATTATTATTATTATTATTATTATTCGAGAAAATTCAAGAGACATTTACTTCCTATTTTTAACCGCTCCAGTGGCCTAGTGGTTAGAGCGTCCGCCTCGGATGCAGGAGGTCGTGGGTTCGATCCCCGGCCGAGTCATACCAAAGACTTACAAAAATGGTACTAACAGCTGCCTCGCTTGGCGCTCAACATTAAGAGGTTAGTGTTAGGACTGGTCGGCCTAGTGTCAGGATAATGTGACTGGGTGGGACATCATACTACATGTCTGCGGCATGATACCCCAGTGCTAGACATCACTATAAACTGCCACACTGCAGACATCGTAGCGATATGACTGAGAAATTGTTAAAGCTACGTTAAAAATCTAAATCACACACACACACTTCCTACTTTTAAATTAAATAGCAAACCATTATGAAGGTAACCAAATGTACCAAACACTATCTACTGCCTAATGTTTTGATATGTACAAATATTAGCCATGTACATGTCGCTAGAGCGCCGTATTATGTATTGTATATCGTCTTTTTGTTGCTTGTTTATAGAGGTTTTACGTTACATATTGAATTTTCACCAGAAGCACGAAATAAGACATGAGACTTTTCTATCAGCATAACAGAGAATTATATGATAAACAATTCCATGGATTTTGAGAGACAATATTTTCGCGTTTCCCACGCTGATCACATGCATGAAGTTGTTCTCGCATCTTATGGATTTTTAAAAAAATAATGCTGGGAATAGAAGACCGGATAATGTAAAAGTGCTTATATGCTTCATGTTCGAATCAGACATGGGTAAATTGGCCACTTTTGTAGCACTGCTACATTTTCTGCTTGATTTTCTTCTGAAATGTAGAAGCCGTTTTTGTAATTATTACAAACTGGATGGATAAATTACAGAAAATACCATGCAAACTTTATAAATACCTGATTTGCTTTCCTATTTCTACCGATTTTATTTTAACTGCGCAAACTGATTCTTAAATACGGCAAAATAAGGATTTTATCACACAATCTATGTGATAATCTTGGTTCCTCCAGGTATCAATGACACATAAATGTATGTTTCATTAAATGTGTAAATGTTAACGTTCAGTGCTTTTATATGATAAGTCCCGTAAATTTCTAGCTCAAATACAGGTTTGAATTAAACTTGTACAACCTACCTGTACATATTAAATCAAGCATAACCTACCTGTTCATATTAAACCTGCACAACCTACCTGTACATATTAAATTAAGCACAACCTACCTGTACATATTATATCAAGCATAACCTACCTGTTCATATTAAACCTGCACAACCTACCTGTACATATTAAATTAAGCACAACCTACCTGTACATATTAAATCAAGCACAACCTACCTGTACATATTAAATCAAGCATAACCAACCTGTACATATTAAATCAAGCACAACCTACCTGTACATATTAAATCAAGCATAACCTACCTGTACATATTAAATCAAGCATAACCTACCTGTACATATTAAATCAAGCACAACCTACCTGTACATATTAAATCAAGCATAACCTACCTGTACATATTAAATCAAGCACAACCTACCTGTACATATTAAATCAAGCATAACCTACCTGTACATATTAAATCAAGCATAACCTATCTGTACATATTAAATCAAGCATAACCTACCCGTACATATTAAATCAAGCATAACCTACCTGTACATATTAAATCAAGCATAACCTACCTGTACATAATAAACCAGCAGAATCTACCCATACAATTAGGACCTGCTGATACAAATAAAACCGGCACAAAATGCACAGGCAAATTAAACCAACACAACCTAACTATAGATGTGATGTGATGTGATTATGATTTTTAACGTAGCTTTAACAATTTTTCAGTCATATCGCTACGATGTCTGCAGTGTGGCGGTTTATAGTGATGTCTAGCACTGGGGCATCATGCCGCAGACATGTAGCATGATGTCCCACCCAGTCACATTATCCTGACACCAGGCCGACCAGTCCTAACACTAACCTCTTAATGCTGAGCGCCAAGCGAGGCAGCTGTTAGTACCATTTTTGTAAGTCTTTGACAACCTAACTATACGTTTTAAGCCAGAACAATTTTGGACAAATTAAAATCAACACCACCTACCACTACAAGGACAATTTATTGCTTATTTCAGAGTCTTGGAAATATGACGGAAATCAAGATATTCGGAATTTTCCAGCACTCACATCTGCTCGGCAGAGCCATCAAAACTAGGCACTTCCGGAACGGCAGAGAGTTGCCTCCCGTGGCAACAGATCCTCATTACGATTTTGATTTCCAAGAGACACGTATTCTTAGAGAAGAAATTCCAGTCAGACATGTAAGTGCACTTCTTTCTCTTGAATAGATATTCTTTTGAGAGTAATCAGTTTTAAGGATTACTTTAGTTGTTTACGAGAGTTATATATTAATGTTGTGGAAATGGTCCAAATAGTTTATGGTCTCTTACGCTTCCATTTATCAATTTTTCTGTCACAATCATAAAAATAGTGCGAAGGTATTAAAAATGTGTACGTTGTTTTTTCCCCAAGAATAAAAAGAAAGCTGTAACTCTCGATAACTGTTGACTTTGCATTATAGCTGAAATATACTAGATTCACATTTCTTTTCAAACTAGGTTTACAAACAATTACGTATTTGTCTTTTCAGGGAGACAGTTTTGTGGTTGAATGTACTTATGATTCAACCGGAAGAACTGCACCGACTCTGGTAAGTATTATATTTAACGTTCTTTATAATAATAACCTCTTAATATTTTCAAATATTTTCCCTGGGTTCAATCTGATTCAAATCAGATCCCCGCTGCCCTACATGAAGATCTGACGAAGACCGCTTAAGGGTCATGTTCTGGTGACCTTTGAATTAGCCAATATAATTGCAGCTTTCAAAAATCTGAAACTGAATCAAATTGTTCGGTACGCATTCATGCTCTTCATCCACACTGATCAGTCTCCAAACGAGAAGATATAAGACTTCATCTGATTGGTTGATAAAATTAGCGATTATGGTAATAAAATGGGTTACCAGGGGTAATAGGTTACCAGAACATGACCCTTAAGCAATCGCTGTCAGATCTTCATGTTTAACAGTGAAGATCTGAGTTTAATTAGATTGTCCTTGTGTTATAATTTTAATTTTTCTTTAGACATGCTGGTGCTAGATTTTAAGCTCATTTACCACATGATCCGTTTAGCCCAAACCATTACAATGACTGTTGTAGGGTCAGTACCAGTCAAAATAGATAAATGTGAAATGTTTTGAATAAGTAATGATCTAATCTTTGGTCGTAAATCGTATATCCTATAGGTTGTGTCGAAGGAGAATCATATCAAGGACAATTCATTATAGGCATGGAAACGCCGCAAAAGTTCATTGATGACCATGACTTTAAAAAATTTCCAAAGAAACAAACAAACAGTTGGACTACATTATTGTGTATATTAAATCAAAATTGGTTCTTGGAACGCGATATCAATGTCAGTAAAGGAAAAGCTGGAGAACACTAGAAGAGAAATGAAGAGATATGGATTGAATATTCCTGAATTAAGCGAAAAGTGAGATGGAAAGAGCACGGTAACTATTACGAAGATTCATGCTGGTGGCGGAAAAAGCAAAACAAATGTAGCCGTGATTCTAGATGCAGAAACAAGTAAAAGGGTAAATAAAGTAGTGAATCAATGTGATAGACTACTGATGATCAAAGTAGAAGCAAAACCCAGAAACATAGCGATTGTACCAATATATATGTCACCAACCGCAAGCGAGGACAAAGTGATAAAGGATACGTACGTGCAAATAGAAGAAAAGGGATATAGCTATACAACAAACTAAACAACCAGCTTAGCTGAACAACAGAAAACTTGTCGGGGACCCGTGTAAGAACTTCGGCTCACTTGAAAGGTTGTGAAGGATATATTTAATGTATACCAATGTCAGTAAAATTACAGAAAGAAAGAAAGCAGACAACAAAAGCAGGTCTATTAATGGCAAGGATGGCACATAAAAACAAAAAGAGGATAAAGTCAGGATACGGAGGAAAAAATATACCGAAGAGTTGTATGTCAAAGACGGAAGGCCTACTGTACAGGACTTAAAGCTTGAGAAAGAATACAGCATTGGAGAAGATGAGAAAGGACCTATAGTACTTGAATCGGAAGTGATAGACGCAATAAAAATTCAGCATAAGAAAGCAAAAGTAGTTCATGGCATCCCAGCAGAGTTTTCAAACATCTTGGAGAGAAGTTAAAAAAAACAAACATAATACACTATATAAGGACATGTATAAAAACGGAGAGTGGCCGGAAGATCAGTAATAGTCACCTTACCAAAGAAACCAAATGCAGTAGAATGCGCAGATGGCAAAACAATTAGCCTATTATCGCATGTATAAAACATGTTAAAAGTGCTTATAAGGCGTTTGGAATCAAGGACAAATCACTTCGTTGGTAAGACTCAGTTTGGATTCAGGAAAGGTGGTATTCGAGAAGCTATGGCTGTAATGAGAACACTAGGTGAGTGAACACTAGACCACAACGAGGAGCTGTTCATTTATTTTGTGGACTTTGAAAACATTTTCCTATATATCCAGGGATACCACTTTCCGTTCTGGCTGGTGTTTGTATTACATATACATATATATATATATATATATATATATATATATATATATATATATATATATATATATATATATATATATATATATGCAAAAGTGGGGCGATGGAAGAAGCAGAAGAGGAAATAAGAACTGAAGGACAACTGAAGAAGGTTGTGAGATTTGCAGATGACCAAGGTATGGTTGCCTGGTCGGAAGATGATTACAAAATAAAACTAATGGATTCCTTGAACAAAAACTGTAAGCTACATTACATGAAGACCATCGTGAACAAGACCAAAGCCATGCCAGTATATAGAGAAGGAAACATGCATCTCAGTATCACAGTTGATGGTGAACAAGTTGAATAAGTGAGAAAGATGGAAGGTGTGAATGAAAGGTGAAAAGAAGAATTGGAATGGCGAAGATCAATTTACCAAGATAAAAGAATTACTAAAGCAGACAATAAACTCAAATTTGATAATAATGATTATCAAAACCCCGGTATGGAGTGTAGCATTGTGTGATCAGATCCTTTTACTCTTTGGAAGGAAGAAAAAGAAGTTTAGAAGCTCCTGAGATGTAGATTAGGAAAAGCATGGAGAAAGTCAGCTGGAATGATAGGAACACAAACGCATGGAGAAAGTCAGCTGGAATGATAGGAACACAAACGCATGGAGAAAGTCAGCTGGAATGATAGGAACACAAACGCATGGAGAAAGTCAGCTGGAATGATAGGAACACAAAAGCATGGAGAAAGTCAGCTGGAATGATAGGAACACAAACGCATGGAGAAAGTCAGCTGGAATGATAGGAACACAAACGCATGAAGAAAGTCAGCTGGAATGATAGGAACACAAACGCATGGAGAGAGTCAGCTGGAATGATAGGAACACAAACGCATAGAGAAAGTCAGCTAGAATGATAGGAACACAAACGCAGTGGCACAAAGTTTATTAGATTACACGAGGAGATTGTTGCAAGTAATTTTGGACAGGAAAGAAAGATGGATATGACATATCTTGAGGGTTGAAAACCTATTAAGAGAAGTAATAGAAGAGAGTGGATGGAAAGCGACCAAGAGGGAAACCAAGAATTAAGCCTGAATGGAAAAGATGGATACCTCAATCCTGCCGTATTGAAGAAAACTAATCAATAAATGAATATTATTGTAGAATGGAATTTGCAGTTTTATTATCAAACCGAGGACCATAATTGTCTCGTCGTACTTTTGAAAAATGAAATTAACCGAGTGGTGAAGTATATATTTTTAATTATTGGAAAGAATGTTTGTCTCATTTTCGTAATCTTAATAGTATTACTAGTCGAGTACAGTACGTAACACGGGGCTTACGTGACCTTGAGGATAATATAAAAACATCTGAGGTTAGTCAGTTATGTCAAGAATAATATTTGATAAAGTTACGTTGGTGGCAGTATAGTCTATCAGTACTATCAAGTCAAGACCTGATAAAGGTTTATTACATGTAACAATATGAAATGTTTTCTTTCTTCATGCGTCTGTCTAGGGTGGGCTATCGACTCGAGATGAAATGTGCATAAGTAATCTCTTCTACTATCCCAAAATACCACTCAAGAGATGCATCAGCACACCAACATTTGACAGCATCTCTCCTTCTCAGAATAAGATGTCCACTTTACAGGCCTATAATTGGACCTCCCCTCACGATAGGGAGATCTTCAAACAGAAGCTTCGCGAGTCTAGTATACGTCATATCTGTCAAGGGAGCAATATGATCCCACAGGTATTTATTGTTTCTTTGCCTATTCTCATTCTCTTTTATGAAACAAATGATTGTACTGTTAAAAATAATACTGTCTATTGGTCTGGAAATGAAACAAAACCTACCCATGATTTTTGACATTGTTAGTCAGTAGCATATTTATTTTGTTTATATCTGGTCGCTCATACGACTCTTGTTTCTTAAAATTTGAATTTATATACATCTGTACCTATGCATGTGATCTACGACAATTGTAAAATAAACACCAGTTTACACTGGTGTGTACTTTATTTCATTATTATTCTTTTCAAAGTACACGGCCAAGAACTGAATACGGCTGACCTTCAAGTAAAGTCATTTCTATATAATATTTAATGGATTTTATCGATGTCCGGTGCATAAAGACACCATGTTATGTAATGCTACTATGTCAAGTGACTTGTTTCATCTCTGCTTGCTGGTTGAGTGTGTCGATGATATTAGTTATGTTACAAATACTGATTCATGTTTACAATCCAGACGATCCAAGGTGCCAGTACATTTTAATGGTAATTTAGGACGAACCATATATTTCCGATTACAAAACATATCACTGTTTACAGATTAGTGGAATTCATGAACCATCTCTTAGTATGTGCGAACTTTTTATGCACACAC
>JAECUM010021280.1:0-29504 GCA_016617855.1 Megalonaias nervosa | reverse complement strand
CTAATAATAATAATAATAATAATAATAATAATAATAATGTAATTGTATAACAAATTTAGGCACGAATTGCGCCATATAGACTATTTAAAAGTAGAAGCAACATGGTATAAAAGAACATACACACGCATAATTACAATGTATTTCTGTGATTATGTTCGATAATATCACAATACCGTTTCACTATGAAATTTATAGAGGTATTGGATTGCGTATTTATAATATATGTATTTATTTTTAGAGAAGGGGAAGTTACTAATATAAATGAAATTCAGCAAATTAATGATGATGCGTACTCAGCGACTAATATGTAGAATTGGTACTTTACTGTTGCCAGTTTATCTTCAGTTGGAAACTATATTTACTATCGAACCAGTCACGCTTTGGATCATGTACCTCCGATTACAACAGTTCTCTGTCAGCTGCGATAACCCAAATAACTGTATATGGGCCCCAATTGCAGGGCTCAAAGTACCTGACTTTACTGTGAATGTGATGTAGATCGATTTGATAATGGTGATAGGACACGTTCCAAAATTTATCCCGAAATAAATATTAATTTACTTTCAAAATCTAAATCTGGAAGCATTCTAAATCATCCACATCTTAAGCTGAACGCATTTCCTTATTATTTTACACCCGTTCTACGGCGTCTACGAAGCTGATGTGTGTGTGTGTCATTTATGAGTGTATTCACTGAGTTATGCAGCACATTATCTCATTTATTGGAGTGAAATACTCAACGTTGAGTTGAATTGTTCCTTACCTCGGCATAGATTAGTAATCGCAATTTAAGAGCATATTCTAGTATTTCGAGGGAAAATTCAGATTTGAGTGTGAGTGTGGACTTGAGGTGTTTAGTTAATACAGTGCCAGATCACTTAATTTTCTTTTGGTTTTTCCCTAGATGTGAAACAAATTATCTCTGCAATGTCGTATTTATTTGAAGGACATTCTTGATATGTTACATCCTTTTTCTCTTGTTTAGTTTTCTTTAATTTTGTGACTAGTACGTGATTGTGAACTGAGTCCAGGTCCGTCGGAATTCGATGGATTATATGTAAATAATCTAAATCAATTTTGCTCGGCAGGAAAGGATACGGATTTTCATTTATTCATTTAAAGTGTAGACCTATCCGAAACAAATTTAAATTTCTTGCAAAGAATTCCGATGATTCTGACATAATTGTCCATCTTGATATCTCTATTGATGGAGATGATATTATCTGATGCGAATAACACAAACCCATCCGCCGTGTTATAGATATACGAGCACTAATTATTCTACAGCGAGATGACCAATTTATTATGGAGGAATAAAACTAGATTGCTCTTTCTTTTACGAACCACCCATTATCAGTAAATAGATCTAACATTCGTCCATTGTGCATTTCATAAAATTCAATGCGTTTACTATAGTTGCCAACAAAATATTTACTTTCGTTTTGAAAAACTTTTATTTTGATTTCCTGTACTTAATTTCATCCTGGCAAAACAACATATTGATTCTTGGTACGAGATTATGCTATAATATACAGATCTGAGAGTCCCTATGTTTATCAACACGACACTCGAAAAGACGTGATGTGACTAAAATGTTTTTCGATGCTGAAAAACGTTCTCTAATTAAAATGAATTGAATTATCTGTAGTTTGCATGCCAATATAATTAATAAATTATTTGTATGTTCTAGTATACAGGAACTGGGTTATATGGGAACAATATAACTAATCATGAGGTTGAGTTATGGATTGTGTTTTATAGTGTTTAATTTTTTAGTCATGTATTAGAATATATGTTATTTAATATCAGGTTTTTATCGCGCTCCATGGTAACGTATTTCTTTCATTGACTCTTTTAATATTTCCATATAACGAACTCTTTGTATTTCCGAAGATGTACATTTTGGTGACCTAAAGGAGAACTTGCTAAATGATAATCGAAAAAAACCCATAGAAATATTATTGTATTTAAAAATTTAAAACAGTTTAATTAAGTAATCACTTATTAAATATCCATGTTTGAACCTGTGCTTGTAACATCAAATATAGAAACTCTTAATTCGGGTGTTATTGCAATTGGCGTGTCAATACATGACCACGGTAACTTATTTAATAGCTAAGCTGTTTTACATATCAAATTCATATTTGTGACGGAATGTGTGACTTTATAAATAAGCTGACTTTCTGAGCTGAATTACTTATACCACAAACTTTTTATGGAGACCAAAGTTTAGTCGATACTCCGATATCAACAGTGCATAAAATATAATTACATCCACTTGTTAGATACGGATGACAGATGCATCCCTACAAGGATAGATGGATCTCAGGGAATCCTTTGGAAGAATGGGAGGTTCAGGCTATGCTTGGCGGCTACTTGACCATTCGACGAGAGCTGTGGAACCAGAAATACATCGTACTTGTGAGCTGGAGATACACATGTTCCATTTCTAAATCAATATTATTCCGTATCACTATTTTTTAAAAATTGTTATGCCATAATTGTTTTGGTGATATAATCATGCATTGTTCATATGTGCGTATAAATTTTATACACTGATCATCCATAGTGATAAATCCATATATCATACATATTTGCTTATTCGTTCCTTACGTTGATTCTCGCCTGGTTACGCGTTGAAATTACATGTTCTAATTAATTCCGTTAAGGAACAATATCATTGTCTTATATCTGTTTCTGAACTATGTTCGCATCATTCTGTTAAATCCATTGCTTGGCTTCATAATCACGAGTATAGTGTCAGATCAATTGTAGTTCAATTACGTTATAAATAAAAATCTCATTTACGAAATTGCAATCAATGTCTTCACAAAGTCTACTCCAGTCGCATCTCATTTGTATCCTGTTATACCATCAAAAGAGATATACAATGTACTACATTTTTGCTTTATTCTAATATAATAGAGTGTTTCAAGAAATAAGGATATCATGTGACCTTGAAAGAGAGACGTTACTGCATTATTATGTGTAAAATAAGCCTTACAGTTTCCAACCGTGACTGCAATAGTAATATCCAAACTAAGCCTTGCAAAACTCACCCGTGACAGCATTATCAATATATAATTTAGCCTTAGCATTTGGACGGGTACTGACTACAATGCCCAATGTAGAACAAATAAACATCATGAGTAAATCATTGCATAAAAACAGTGTTCCGTATATACTCGCTTATGAGATTAGCCCAACTGCAAACAACATTTATCATAAAAATGTGACTGCAGATCAGCGTCTATATTGTTTGTTCAACTTATTACCAATACAAAACTGCACAGACTCGGATCTGTCTGCGCAGTATGCGACGGCAGATCGGGATATTTGCAGCTGGCATTTGGACTCGTGTTATAATCGAGTAAATAAGGTATATAATGCTACCTGTAAAAAACGGTTAATCTCAGACATTAATGGCAGTGCTTCGCTTTGACTGTCTTTGCATAAGACAAACAATAGTATCACTCTTTCTGGCAGCTGTTGCTGCGTCAACAATTAATAAGGTTCTTATTGATATTTTTCTGTGTTTTCTGGGAAAGATATCATACTCATACTTTATAACCCTGACACACTGCCCTTTCACACCAAGGTACTATTACCATTCTCTCTATCCGTCATGCACAATTAATGTGCCATTTCATATCCATATAAAGGTTTGATCCATCTAACCGTCAGGCAAGATCAGTCTGCCAGTTTACACCCACGCACAGTTACCCTCCGTGTAATAGTCAGGCACAATTGAAGTACCCTTTCATATCCAAGCACCGTTACCATTCCTCTAAATGTAAGGATTAATAAATGAATAATTTATACAATACAACCATTATCTTTCATCCAACAGTCAAGCAAAGCCACTCTGACTTTTATACCCAGACACCATTACCCTCCCAGTCAGGCACAATCTATGTGCGCCTTTGTACCCAAGGACCATTACCCCATCTGTACGTCAGTCACAATTAAGCTACCATTTCATACCCAGGTACCTTTACCCACCCTTTAATCACTAAGTGTAGTCGATGTGTAATTTCATATCTAAGTTATCCAATAATTCTTTACCAAACCTCTAATATCTTTTTACTGAAATAGTGGTTGTTGTGGTAGTCTTGCTTTATGCTAAACACAGACTTTAAGAGTGTCAAATTATTCAAATTTACTGGAAGAACCTAAACAAAAATAAACTTAAAGCCGTAGTGATGATCTAAAGAGATTGAATATAAATGCGCAAAGTCAGGAACGTGGGATGCGAGCTGAAAAATGTGGCATAAATTTTAGCACGGGAATAGCAATCATGGAAGAACAGTTTTTAAGCTAGCTGCATTAAATAATTATACATTCCTGAAATAAACAGGAACAAAACCAAAACAGTACTCTATTCAGCAGCAAATGATGCAAAACTTGAAACCAACAGTTAAGGAACAATGCCTTAACAATTAACAAAGTCCAACTCCCCCAACCACCACCTCACATTCGTGTACCGACATTGTTTGCAGTAGCAATGTAATAAAGTATTGCAAGAAAATTTAGAATTGTGCCAATTTTAATTATCTTTGGCGTTTTCAAAACTTGCAGTATAACTATTATATAACTTTTATAGGGTTGTCACACGCTAAAATTCTTTCCATCGTGATCACAGAAAAATAAATTAGACGTAGTTATTGTTTGATTTTTGTCTTTTTGTTGTTTTCGTTTTTTTGGGGGGGAGGGGTGGAGGTGGCTAAGTATAAAGAGTATTGTGCACATACCTGGAAATAATTTAAGATAAGAATAACCCGGTTCCAAATTTTGATCTAAAGGCAGGGCAGATATATGTAACTCAATATCATCGCATTTTAAACATCCAGCCTAGATTTGGTTACTACTTTTCGTGCATTTCTGATTTACATCAAATTAGATTGTGACAGAGTGAAAGGTTGATGGCACAAATATTTTGTTTTCTTTCTATTCCTCTTTAAGTTATATGTAAACTTCTATGCTGAATTACATCACAACCACATCGATTACCCATTGTCCCATGAGAGGATTCAAACTGTCTCAACAGAAAAACATATGTAATCTATTACTGGAGTCTAATCTTACATTTGGATAGGGGCGTGAAAGTAAGAAAGGTTCTTATGATTTTTCAGTTTAACCAGTCAAAATGGATAGCACCATACACACAGTTGATAATAGCTAGAGGATCAGATTAAAAACTGAATGTGAAAAGATGTATTAAATACACGAATAACTCTGTATTCGACAGAACAACGGATAACGGAGAAATGGGGTTAATGTTGAATTGGCCAGAGCTTCAGAAGCAATGAAAAGCATAACACTGTAGCAAACTCAGAATCTGTATCAAGAAAAGTAATCTCATGAAGATTAGGTGACAAGTCATTCTCTACAGCTATACATGATTCGGAATCGACCCATTTATTTGGGCTAGTCTGTGCTGGATCTATATCAGTTTGGAATGTATGACTAATATTATAATTATCTTAACAAGGAATATTGATACAATATGATTTTATACACACAGTTCTCATACTAATATAATTTGATACAAAATATATTTAATATGACATGAAAGAATAATGATTCATGGTATGGCTCAAGCCAGAATCATGATAACCATCCGCTTATCAGTACTGCAAATTGAAAGGTAGTGGGAAAATTCATAGTCGAATACAATGGGAAACTAATAAGTAAATGTGTTGGATTTAGGCCAAAATGTATTCCGTCATTCTTGATAACAACAGCCAAATTAATAATGATGAGGGAGCTTTAGGGCCTATTGTTTACCGAGATCTAAACCAAGCGCGGTATAAAAAAAGATCATCATTCGAACAGATTGAGATAATACACCTGATACACGTGATGAACTATATAAAGAGCGAAACTCACTGCATGGGATTGTACCAGATAATTAAGCCAAGCCTGTCACCGCTAGATACAAGAACAAATTATTAGGGACGATGGAATCGATACTTAACTCTATGGCCATCACAAAATAAATTGTTAACATTTTATGTTCTTTATTTTTCCTTTATTTCGGGCGCAACTATTAGAAACTAAACAATCAATCCCAGAAGTAAAGTATGTCTTAAAATCACCCACGCACTACAACACATAAAAAAAACCCAACATAAACGAAACACTCAAGGGAAGCACATACAATGATAACAAACATCACCCGAAAAAATAGCCTATTAGCTTTAGTCGTCCTCCCCTAAAACATAACACAATTACCAAACATATCAAGAATATGCCTTTAAACAATGTTTGTTCTATGGTGTCTACAACAATTTGTATCATTTGTCATATATTTAATCTAAATATTTTGCCCCATTGAAGTCTCTTTTATGCCTTTGATCTTATAATTTATCGGCATTTTTCGTTTAAGTTGATTAGCCCTAAATTAACGTTTATGTGTTTTATCATATAGTTTACTACCAATGTTCTTTTCCATGAAGCATAATTAAAATACATTTGTGTGACAGACAATCATGTTACGCTATTACAGCCAAAAGCCCCATAGCACTCAATGTAAATGTCATCTGTTTACCTTTCATAATGCATATTTTTGACAAGAAAGTCATAATGATCTCTTTACACATATATTTAATAAGAAATTTTATTTATGTATTTTATAGTATCGTTTAGCAACAATATTCTTTCGTGTAGCATAAATAAAAATTGCTTCGATGATAGGCCATATTGTTAAGCGATCATAGCCCCCAACCTCATGGGAGTGAATTAAATTATCATCTGTTGAGCTCTCATGATGTGTGAGTTGTTTTGGCTCAAAGACGATGTATCATATCTTTTTTTCCAAAACTCTATTGCTACAATTGAAATCGCATTTATATTGATTGTCGTATATTTTACCCGGAGCATTCGTTCATTTGGCGGAGTTAAAAATTGTTTTTGTGATATCCAGTCGTGCTGCGCCATCAGAACCCACAAAACACATTAACGGAAGTCAAATGATCATCTGTTCAGTATTTATAATGTGTGGGTCGTTTTGACTTCAAAAACACTAGAATTACTTTTAATAACGCCTCCTAAAACGCATCAATACCAACACATTAATTCTGGACACCTACAGTACTATGCAGTGCTAACCCTAACCCTAACCTACACCTCCTTTGTACTGTACTCATCCGCTAGCCTCTAAGAGGCAAAATTACCATCAAACACAAGTCCTAAAACTTAATTGTTCCACGGTGCCTGAAACGCCATAAATAACACCGGCTCACGTTCTAAAACATTAATTCGGGAACTCCGAAACACTATAAAGGCCGTATTTAAATACCCCATCCTCTACAACAAAAAAACCAAACATATATCATAGTCTCGCAAATCCTAAAACACCATCAGAGTAGCAGAAAACTCAGACTAAAGCAAGTGCAAACTTTTTCAGCTATCCACGAGACTTTGTGGTAACACAGAGTAATTTTACAACATGAAGCGGATAACATTTCCTATTTAACATATTATTGGACTATTTTAACGTATATGTGTTTGGAAATTTGCGGTAGGGATAATTATTCGCATAAGGTGTTAAGACCATGTTGTTTTTAGTATTTGGTACGAAATACCATACTACAACTGTACTGGTGTGTAATAGTCTAAATCGGTCCTTTTGTTTAACGGCAATTACACGTGCAGCTTTTATAAGAAGAGAAGATTCATTATTGTCTACATAGCATCTGAATTTATTTGCATTGCAACATGCAACATGACTGCGGCATGATGCCCCAGTGCTAGATATCACTATAAACTGCCACAATGCAGACATCGTAGCGATATCACTGAAAAATTGTTAAAGCTACGTTAAAAATCCAAAATCACACACACACACACACACACACACACACACACATGATTGCTTTTTTTGATGATTGGGGTTATTTTTTGGTATTCCTCACGGCTCCTTTTCATTAATCGCGTAAATTTATACTTGCAGACCAACAGTCCTGACACGGTTTAAGATCTCCTGATACGGACTGTGAGAGAGAAGGAGCAAGGTAGGGAGAGAGAGGGAGAGAAAGCAGCAGCAGCAGCAAAGCAAATGAAATAGACTTTAGTATTAAAATACATATATAAATAACACACACACACACGCACACACATATAAGGCAGATATTCTTCCTAAACAGAAAAAGAAAGTACTTCTAAAAGTGATGTTGCGACTGTGGTGGTACGAGTGGTATCGCCGTTGTTGTGTATCATTTTTATCCCACTGATATATTTCAATCCCTCATTAGGAAATATAGAATAATGAAAATATAGAATAATACAATATAGAAAAAATGATTAATTGTTTTCAAAGGTATTAGTATGATTAGTCTGAAAATGGTAACCCACAGTCTTCCACATCAAAATTTCAAACATTAGGCGGAACCACTTGGAATAAGTCTTACCCGAAGCAGAAACCTGATGATGGACTTTGTATCAGTACGTTTCTGTGTACTTTGGTTATTTCAAGTGTATTATGAAGCAGGGATTCGACACGATAATTTACATCATTAAAAAAATTAAATGTCTACAGATCATGACCAGCTTTCTGTATTAACCCTCTTTTGTATCACTCCACTGCCATTTGCACTAATATCACCTTCTTCATCACCATCCTTATTTGATACATACATTTATAGGGATATTTATAAATGATGTTGCCAGCAGCAACAGCCCACCAGCCAGCCCATAGCCCAACTTGCACCCCGCGCCACATATTCAAAGGTCAGTCCTTAAGGTGTGCACTTGCCTTTAGGTTTCCATGTTTGGGATAACGAATCGTTCAACAGCCTCCTGCAGTTATGTGGAGACACATCATCAGAAGGCTGATCGAGTGAGGTCATCTCAATGACGGGAGAATGCTGGACGAGCTACGAGTGGCAATCCCCGACATATTACCATTTTCGTATGAGCTGTGGGGAAGGGCAACAATAGGACTAGATTTCGGCGGCACCAACCCTCTAATGCGTGAACAGCTATATATGTTAAAATGTTTTCTGCAGTTTCAAGTGGTAATACAAAAACTAGCCATGACTACCTCTTGGGGAGCTTGCCCCAAGATATAAGGGGCAGTCCAGCACCATTGCCAGTCCTGGTAGTAGTATACATAATTTGAGGTTCCTCTCTCAGAGACACCCCTACCCCCCAAAACGTTATACGTTAACATTTTTGTCAGCAGCTTTTTTTTAGCTCAAAATGATGACTTTCATATGATAAGACTTTTCTAACATATTTCTGACCAAATTTGTTTTGTTGGGGTAGGGGGTCTCTGAAATAGGAACAACTCAATTATGTATACTACTATTACCTATAGAAATAATGTTGTTATTTATAACGTTTAGATAAAATTAATTAAACAAATGAAATATTATATATAATGTATCACTATAAGTCAATCCGACATGTTGGATTTGATCTGACAAACAACTTTTGTAAGAGATTTAATTCGATTAGAGCAGCCTCAAGTTATACTGGTATAGAAACTAAAATAATAAGCGATTGTATTAAAAAAGTTGGATATCATATATCACCAAAATATAGGTCGGTGTGGTTATTCGCGATTGAAAATGATATGAGAATAGCGGGTTGGGCAGATGATGTGATGACATTTATTGACAATATGGTTGATATTTTATTTGATAATGATATTACTAAAGCTATAAATATTTGTTTAAAATAAAAATAATAGTCCCCTTTGAGGACTGTTTCAAGATGATTATATACATATGATTATGATTATATACATATGATTATGATTATATACATATGATTATATACATATGATTATGATTATATACATATGCTTATGATTATATACATATGATTATATAAATATGATTATGATTATGATTATATACATATGATTATATATATATGATTATATCTTAATTAAGGACAGCACAAAACACAGAATCTTAATTACAGTAGCGTATTTACAGTAACAGTATTTACAGTTTCAAGATGATTATATACATATGATTATGATTATATACATATGATTATATCTTAATTAAGGACAGCACAAAACACAGAATCTTAATTACAGTAGCGTATTTACAGCAAGCATATTTACAGTAACGTATTAGCATATTTACAGTAACAGTATTTACATTAACGTATTAGCATATTTACAGTAACAGTATTTACAGTAACGTATTAGCATATTTACAGTAACAGTATTTACAGAACGTATTTACATATATTTATAGGGACAGCACAGTTACATGTAGACTTAATTCTAAGAACTTATCCTAGGACAGCACAGTACATGTAGACTTAATTCTAAGAACTTTAACTCTAGGACAGCACAGTTACATATAAACTTATCTTAAAGACAATACTACGGGCCTTCTCTATGTTTCAACAGAAATTTTTGCACACTCCCCCATCATAATCACCAGGGAGTGCAAAATTACACCCACCAAGTGACATGGTGGGAGAGTGTACAAATTTTCTATTGAAAAAAAGACGGGCTAGCTGACGCCCCATTAAATAATAAATTTTGGCATCAAAATCGCCTTTCGCCCAACAATTTGTCGGTCACGAGAATGGAACCACGGACCTCGAGCATGAAAATAGAACGCGTTAGCAATCGGCCACCGGACTTCATTACATATCTATGTTAAAAATGTTATTATATAGTTACCGAACAGCGTTCATTTTTTGATTTTGAAAACACGTAATTTTACATTATATTATTTAATTCTGGAAACATTATTATAAATAAATCGAGAAAAAACATAATTTTTGATTTTATATTGTACAGAAAAACGAATATCCTAATGCTAGGCTGAAACTATATAAGATCGCCGTTTTTCACTGATACTAACGAGTGGACTGAATGAAATACACAGATGTTATATATATAAATCGAAGCTAAATTAAAAGATCTAATTCTGAAAACATTATAAATAAATTGAGAAAAAACATAATTTTTGATTTTATATTGTACAGAAAAACGAACATCCTAATGCTTGCCTGAATTACGACCAACACAATTATTTTTGACAGAAGCTCGGCCGTTGCCAAGGATACTGCCTGAATGACGCATTACTGCAGAAAAATAATCAATATATTCTGTATTACGCAGTTAGACTTAAGCGAGAATCTGTAGTAAATATGTTATTTAAGTAGGACGAATTGCTAGTTATTTTAACAAGTACAGAAATGATACCAGGATTTATAAGTCTTAAAATACTATCAGATTTACAAATCTATTATATTTCATTAGCAAAAAAATACGAAACAATATATAAATGCTATGTTTGATTGGAACAGTATTATCTCCCTTTTTAAAATCAAATATGGTATACAGAGTTATATTTCCTGACCAACACATAATATCTCGACGTTTGCTATTAAGTAAAGCATGCTATCTTGATTATATAGATAAAATTTAATTATACCAGATGCTTTACGACGACATTCAAATAGTTCCTTGATCGCTATCTTACTGAGAAGATACTTACTACTATTTACGTAAACCTTCGACTTATCTAGGTCTATGTTAATTTTTGTATACTGGTATTGGCTTATTGGATTGTGCAAATTGTCATATTTTAATGCAATCTCGTCTCGTAAACTTTCGAGATAACTAAAGTATTTGCTGTGATCTGATTTGATAAGGGAGAGTTTGATACTGTCAAATTTACTAAAACAAATACCTGAAATTTCATCGTTAAATTCAAATGATAATTGTTGGTTATTAACCATTATTTTCTTTTATTTTGCTATTAACTCCATCTGCTAATGTTAAATTTTCAAACATTATTTCTAATGTTTAGTCAAAATTAATTGTATAATGCCCAAGCGCTAGTGTGTTAATTCCGTCACTGCAATATCTTTTATCATCAAAATTACTTAGTCCCCGTTTTGCGATCACATCAGTTTCAAGTTTATGATGATTTGTTCTAATAACATTTGTTTTGATAAAACTGATGCTATTGTTTAGCGCTGCTTTAAAATCGTCAAAATTCATCATCTTTTTCACATATCCTCGAGGAATACCTCTTGCTTTTTTTGTAAGTTTATTGTCATCTAATATGACAGCATACATTTTGCTCTTTAGTCCAACAAATTCCCTAACTGGCATAAACATAAACTCATCTTTCATTTTACCAATAACTTTTTTATTCGAATTATCTTGAAATCCACTACATGCTGGATAATCTGATAAATCGAACAGATTTTTATTATTGTAAATATCCATATAAACATCTTCACATTTTATATTATAAACTAGCGAATCGGTATCAGTAAATAGCAACTCTGAATCTAGCCACTGCTTTTTGATAAAATTATAGTGAAAATCGTACATCAGCCACTTCGATATATCAAGTACAGCTGCACCAACATCAATAGGTTTATTTAACTTTAAATTTGTCTTTCGTCGTTGTATTGCAACAAGATTTTCATTAAATATTTTCATACTAACAAAACCATCATCATTAACTAATTTATTTCTGCGACTTATATCATCAACGATTTCTATAGAGACTCTCTTCCGAATATTTTTCATCGTCTTACCGAACACCGAGTTGTACATCAACTTGAAAAAGTTTTTCTCAAATTCGGTTTTAGCCACAGCACAACGTTTCATATTTAGATCAATATAATTTGCCATCCACTTCGACTGATTAAACTTTAGCACGCGATGGACCTTTCTCAGAATTAGTCCAGCATCTACTGCTTGTTTTAAAGTTTTGTAATGCATAACATAATTTTTATTATCTAGCAAATTTGGAACTAACTTATTAACAATCGAATTTTTTGATGTCGTCGTTGCTCGTTGTTCAGGTGATAATAAACTATAATTAATCATCATTGACTCTGCGCAAAACGGATAATCATTATGTAGATCGTGTAGCGAAATAGGATAATCTAGATCAACTTCAACAAAATATGAAATATCTGAAAAATCGATATTAATTTTTCTAGGTAAATCTTTTTCAGTTTCTTTAAGAAATTGATCTGGTGTTATCCAATGAAATCCACTGTGTGGCATTGGCTCTGACATTGCATACCATACAAATTATTGACGTCCAGATAAATGATGTAATTCGACGGGAGACTTTTATCATAATATTTTAAGTACTTGTTATTAGCAGCTGCATATTTCTTTGTTATAACGCTAATTCCGCCTCTGATACCTTTTTCAATAAAGTCAAACATATCGACATCTGTTAAGAGATCTAGTTCTATTTTGCTTGTTTTTAGCAGAGCGTCCCAAGATAATCCTGGAGAGGAATAATACCAACAGGGGTCTAATCCATAATTGCTATAGCTTACCCGACGAAAACTCTCAAAAATATCTGCTAGTGATAATACATCTGTTTTCAAATATAGATCAGGATAATCATCAAATCTTTTACAACTAAATTTATTCCAAATATCTTGCGCATATTTATATTCGTCATCTGTGATATTTTCATTTTTAAGTTGCGAGTAAAATTTATCTTTGCCAATAATAATAATAATCTTTTGTCTAATTAATAAATAATAAGATGTTTGGAGAAATAAAATATTATCAGCGAGTTAATATATTAAATCACAAAGAATTAACTGAAGCAATTCGAGCTTGTTTATTTGGATATAATTTTTATTTCGTTGATGTTATGATAACATTGGGTGATTCTAACAAGTTTATATTTTGCTCCAATAAAACCCTGGACCAGCCTTCGGTCAACACGTTCTCGCATATTTACAGGTTTCATATCACGAAGTTCGTCTAACATTACTTTATCGCAGCTGTATTTATTTTGTTCGCTGTCTGAAAGATCAATATCTCTGTAGCAGATATCATGGCGCATTGCTATTGCGTCGACTTGATTGTAAGGCTCTTGTCCTGACAGAGGATTATCGTTTTCGTCAAGTTGTTTATCAAGAGGATTATAAGGTCCAGTGTATTTATGGCCTGGCAATGTCCAATCGCCTTTTGGTTTCGGCAATTTTCCAATAAATTTATGTATATCTATACCTGTTCCAATTATTTCTCTGTTTTTGCATTTCTGACAATATGTAACAATTTTATTTTGCTCGAGACATAAATCTCTATCGCAATCACAGTCGCATGTCATTATTTATTTAGTCGTCTACTAAAATAATTTCTGGATAACCCGCTCCGGACAACTTTGGAGACTTCGTTGGAGACTTAGTATCTTGCATTCTACTCATATATTTTTTTACTGCGTCACCTGGTGGAATTTCGAACGAGTCAAAATAATTGTTATCATAAACAGCTACCCAATGTGTGCCAGATCCGTCATTAAAATCTTGTATATTTATAACGCACGAACCCAGCGACGGTGGAATCGCCATAAGTTCATCTTTAGAATAAACTCCACTGAATTTTTTTACTTTTTTTAGTTTGTCAAGTATATCAAAGTTACTTAACGCAGACTTTATCTCCTTGTTCCTGGCAACATTAGTCCTCGTCCTACTCCTAACAGATTTGGCAATAGACGTCCTGCCAATCCCGCTAGTAACGGGGCTATTGGAAAAATCCCCCTTTTCGCCTCTGTCGTGTCTTTTTTTTTTTCGTCGGTGTCTTTTTTTTTTTCGTCGTTGTCTTTCTTTTCGTCGGTGTCATTTTTTTCGTCGTTGTTTTTCTTTTAGGCATTATATTTATCCATCATATAAAATTGTTACCGTCGATATTCATACGAAAATTTTCTTTATACCACTGCCTCCAACTGCCTTTTTCGTTGCGCCAGATACTGCTCCAGACGCTGCTACTAATCCTAATGTACCTAACACTAGCAAAAGTTTTGGTATTAACGTTCTGGCTATTACAGATAATGCCGGACCGAAGAAGCCGCCATGTTTTGCCATTGCAGTTATTTGTGCAGCACTTAAATTTAAAATAAAAGGTTTTTTGCGATCGAATTTATTTATTTGATTTTGGTTAACATTAATTTTGTTAAAGTACCCGCTGCGTTATGGTTGATCTTTAATGATACTTGTCATTTTTTTGCAACAGCAGCTGCTAATTTTTTAACTTGACCATCAGTCAAATATATTTCTTTTACAATATATTTTGTCATCTTATATAACAATTACAGATTAAACTTGGACTGACATTTTACCTCCGACGGAGTCAACTGTAACAAATCTATCGCTTATTACTAATGCATATACATATAAACGCGCCACTGGAGCTTCTCTTAGTGTCCAAGTAGTTTCAATATCAGCTGTGCTGTCTACAGCTCGCTCGCTATGCTTACTAACATCAAAATAAAATATCGGATAAAGTGTACGAAATTCCTCCACTGACATCTGAGATTCATCTCCAGCATCTTGATATTTTTGCATTGAGTCGAGTAAATACATGTACGGTCCAGTAATATTTTTATTAGCATCGTCTGCAAAATTGCATTCTATCGCTCGTTCTGGATATTGCTTTGAATTTATTCTAGCGTATATTCGTCTAACATCAGCATTATCAAATATCGCATTATTTTGTTGTTGGTTATTACGCCGCGCTTGTCTCTGAAATACAACAAATAATTGCCGTGGTTTTTGTTCACTTGATGTCGTTGTAACTCGCCATGTGTAGTCGGTGGTATTCGGAACTGCTGTTTGATATATTTTATGTTGCTGAAAATAAACTCTGTTTGTGTGTTTTTGCAGCATATCATTTAATTCCGCCATTTTAGTGATAGACGGAGTTATTCTTGGCATCCACAGTGCAAGTTTGTTTATGACAAATTGAAAATTATCCGCTCCAGTTTTGAGCAAACAATCGTTTTGATCTGATCGATCTAAAATAAGCGTATGTTTAACTCCACGAAATACTTTATTGTAGTCCCTGCAAAAGCCAAATATTGTACTTAGTGGTAGCATCATTGTAATTTGATGTGATCCTGCTGCAAATGCCTTTCTCCTAGTATAACCTTCATTGTAACGTATATTTTTTCTGACAATAGGAAATGAGTTATTGATCAAATTTAACATTTCAGTGCCGGTTGCAGCTCCACCTGGTGGTGTTATACCAAGATTATTGCAAGCACCAGTAAGTGAGGTTCTTGTAGCTGCATCACCAGCGTCTGCACCTGGTTCGACTATACCTAGCGCAGCAGCATTATTAATAAGAAAATTTCTTACAATTACAACATCTGCAGCGGCATTAGCTCCAGCCACTAAAATAGGTGGACCTCCGGTTAAAAACTCAGACGATGCCATAAAACCAGACCCACCACTTCCAGTATCTTTAAACCACATCATATTAGTTGCAGTTGATTTGGAGTAATCATCGGAAAATGAAATAATATTTAATATTGTACTTGCAACTTGTAAGTGATTTGAAATATTTTCGACAGTTTGATTGGCCAGCTGATATCGAGCACCTTTAAATAAACACCAACCGTCATTTATAAGAGCTCCTTATGTTCCAGCTGAAATTGCGGCAGGCGCTGTCATAATCCGGCCATGAACTTCCAACATTGCTTTATGAGGCAGTAGAAATACGTCCTCGTCTCTAGTATTAAATGTTCTGGACCCAGCTTTATTAGGTTCGTTAGAATTTTCATCGAGATATTCAACGTATTCGAATCCTGTTACTGTGTCGTCTGTGTCACAAGTTTCTGCTAAATCGAGATAATTTTTTACAGACATTTTTTTATTTATTAGGCTATACAAAATTGTTGCGGTGTTGTACTTTAGATATTAATTTTTGTATAACTTGTTCTCCTCGTGGCGATAAAAGTTATTTTGTCGTTGTTATCATCGCGCGCTGAGTTTCTTTTGTTGGTGCGATTTCTGAAATAGCTTGTTTGATTGTCGGTATACCACGTTGTGGATTGCCTTTGATTTTATCAGCTATTTTTTGCCCCACGGCAGTTCCAGCAGCAGATGCAGCTCCAGTTGCAAAAGCTTTTGATGCGTCAAGTGCAATTGGCGCAACTTTATGAGCTATTCCTAGAACATTTTCTATAATTTTAGAAAATATATTTCACAAAACTCCTCCTACTATTTTTCTTCGATAAACTTTTTTTCTCTGTTTCATTATATCTGAGGATGCATAATTTTACTTCCAAATCTTTCAGAAAATATATTTACTGTTCGCGTAGGTGTAAATAATAAGTAACAATTTCATTATTAAGATCTAACTGTCTTCCAGACTGATCTGTCAATTGCATATTTACTTCTGTTATTTGATTTTCAATGTTTAACGGATAAGAAATAACCTGACGTGGACTAATTTGCATAAGAGATCCTGGTGGAACTTCTGGTGAAAAACTATATATCGTTCGTCCTGTACTACCTTTAGCTGAATAAGATCCAGATGCAATAGAGCAATTTACCAATATTGCGTTTACTTCAGTTATATTTACTGGCAGTTGGCCGTCATACGTTTTGGGATTATCACGATTAAGAGCAGGATATACATAATTATAATATCCTGTCAGTTGTGCGATACTTGTTTGCGATACAAGACTAACTGTTATTTCTTTTAATTTCATTCTTGCGCGTAACGTATTATAATTTGGTGTAAGCTCAAAATTATCAGCTATACCTTTATTTTTTGTTATAAGTTCTTTTATTATTTTATTTAGATCAGTGACATTATAAGCTCCTTGTGGAATTTTAATTGTTTTCCACGCGACAAATGGTGGAGTACGTATAGGAACAGTAAATGCAAATTCATCGTTAATTCCAGTTTTTACATTAGCCATAGCATGCCAACAAGTGCAGGAAATTAGTCCAATTTCATATTGTTTCTCAGGATCGAGTTCTATTGGCGGAATATAATTTACTGAAAAATTTGCGCTATCTTTATCAGATTGGCTAGAGTCTAGTAATAATGTTGCTGACATTTTTTATATTAAATCATTACACAAATTTATAAAATTAAATCGCTGCGATTAAATCAAATCGTGATGTAAAGTTCCGTATTCGTCAGATGTTAATAAACTTTCTGATCTCAAATTATCAAGTATGTCAATAATTTCATTGTCAATTTCAGCACCAACATTTCCAGCTTCTTTTGATGATATCAATAGCATTAATCTGCCTATCATTTCAGTAACTGATGAAAATATTCTAACACCAGTTCCTTTTTTTTCAGCTAACCTTCTATCAAGTTCTTTATAATCATCAACCAATCGACTTAATTCAGTTTGTCTTTCAATAGGATCCATATCCCTTGGAACAACTGTATCAGCTTTCATACTTTCTTCATCTAGATATTTTGCTTCAGTAATTAAATTATGGCTAGTATTTTGGTATCGGCCTTCTTTTATTCTGCTAATAACTTTGATATAAAGATCAGCAATAATCCAATGTCGATATTTGTTAATACTGTTGTGGTAGTTTTCATTTTCTAGTTTTACATCGTCAAGATGTACCTTTCTTCTTTTATTTTTTCTAGCTCTTTAGTTCTTTCTTCGGATTTGTAATTATCTTTTATAACATCTCGTACTCTCGAAGCTTTAAAACCATATTTTTCATTAAAAGTTTTATGCTCATTATCTGTTATTTTGCCATTTGTATTTTCTAAATGAATGTCAAATCTTTCTTTGTCTTGAACATCTAATCCATGTTCTTTTCTCCATGCTTCTTTTTTAGCTTTTTCTTCAGCAAAAATATCTTCTAACATTTCTTCTGATTTTTTAATTTTTTGTTCTAAACTTCTCTCAATCGGTCCAACTACTGCTGCTTCTGCTAATCTTTGTTCAAACTCTAGTGGATTGTTCAACAACCTTCTTAGATCAGTTCGTCTTGCAACCGGATCAGCGATATTTGCTACAAGTGCCTCAGCTAATCTTTTTTTTCTCCGCATCAGATCTAATAGTAATTCCTCTAGTAGCTGCTTCTTGATGTTCTTTAACTAGTCCGAGTAAATCTTTTTCCTGTAGTCGCTTAAATTCTTCTTCTGATAATGACTTAGTTTCAGGTTGTTTTCCAAGTAAAGCTTCAGTAACTGGCTTGAAAACGGATGCTGCTGTTTCTGCTGCAGCCACTTGGCCACGTCGTGCTTGCTGGACTTGCTGCTTAAATTTTTCCTGAGATTGCGCAAGTTTTATTAGATTTTCTATATGTTTTCTGTACTTTGCTTGTCTTTCCATTAATTATATACTATTTTGTATAAAAATTATTGTAAATATTTTTCAATACAACATCGAAACATTTTACTCGTATCATTTGTTAATTTATCAAACAAAAAAAGTCATATTTATTTGCCGTTGCTTTATGATATAATTCAATAAATTTTTCTTTTGTTACATCACCACATTGCTCGATCGCGATATTTCTAACGTCAACACTGTCAAGTCCTGGAAATAATATAAAACAACCAGTATTTCGCCTAATAAATCTGTCAACATTATAAAAACCCTGGGCGAGATATATAGAATTACATTTTTTATTTCGACAGTGAAAAATATGATCTTATTTTATTCATTTCTTCGTTGTTTAGCGGAATATAATCAAAAACAACTATCTTGTGTTCGGACGAATCAAGTTGAGTAACTGGAATAAGTTCTTCTGGTTGTTTGATAATAACAAAATCTTCGCCAGCCTCAAGATCATCACGAAATTTGTTATTATAATTGTTAAGTAGCTCGTACTTATCTTGCTGCGGGTTAATCGTATACATATAAACGCGATCGTAGTTAAAATTATCTCCTAGAAGTAAATTCATAAGCAAGTTTGTTTTCCCCGATCCAGTTCTTCCAACAATAAGATACTGACAATCTGGAAGTTCATTGTTATGTTTATGTTTTACCAAACGTTCTGTATCAAAATTTAATATCGATGATTTTGCCATTATTGTTATATAATTTTATGCTATATAAAAATTGTCAAACAATAAATAAATAATGAGTTATTATACAAAATTTGGAACATTAGTAGGAAATTCATCAGCTGAAAGTACAACAATAACAGACGGTAAGGTTGATTTATCAGGCTATCTAAAAAAAATCCGGCGACACAATGACGGGAAACCTGTTTACGTCAAATCAACGAGTACTAGAGTTAGAAACAGATTATCCGCCAATAAATGTCGTTGATACACAAGCTGTTAGTTATGCGCAACTTAAATTAGTTGACAATAATAAACTAGATAAATCTGGTGGAACTTTAAGCGGTAACTTGGATATGTCAGGAAAAAAAATTATAAATTTAGAGACCAGGTATCCACCAGCAAACTTTAATCAAACTCAACCGGTAAGTTGTTTGCAGTTAAAGTATGTTGGTGATAATAAACTTGATAAAATAGGTGGGACAGTTACAGGTAATATCAATATGTCAGGAAAAAAAATTATAGACCTTGGAAACCCAGCTGCAGAATCAGACGCAGCAACAAAAAAATACGTCGATGATCAAGAATCTAAGTATGTGTTGGTCAACGGCGATATAATGCGCGCATTTCTCAACATGAACAATAATGGTATTAATAATCTCAGAACACCAGAAACAGATTTTGACGCAGCAACAAAGAAATATGTAGACGATAAGGAAATTCCTATGACAACTTCGTTAGCTACAATTAATAATGAAATGACTACAACAAATACTAATTTTTCTAATCACTTACAAACGTTCTTAAAGTTTCGTAGAAATATAAACAAATCTATTAATGAATTTTTTGGAAGTCCAGCGGTTGTAGATATTAAACTCTCCGATATTAACACAAAACTAAACGATATTGTTAGCGGAATTCCTGGTATCATTGAAAAAACTAATCTAGTAACAGAGTTACTTACTAAAATTCCACACGGACAAATTGGAAGTGTCGCATACGCAGTATTATCAGGATCAAGAACATGGACACCGCAAAGTAACACTATCAAACATACCGCAGAAGTAACCGGGCTATACAGGTTATCCTTGTACGGCGCTGACATTACTGCGTCTACTTCATCAGCACCGGATATATATCATAATCCTGCACTGATGGTTATAAATAAGAACGACGAAGGAACATTTCTACTGGAACCATCTGATAAAAAATTAACCAAAATGCATTACTTTTTTTGTCTGGAATTTGTAACTAAATCTCATCAATTAATTATAATTGATTAAATGACAGTATAATAAATCAAACCCAGGAACTGACACTATTGTATAAAATATGTAAACAAATATTATATAAATGAAAAAACATAGTTGATTTTAATCATATTTCAGATAAAATTCCAAAACAAGATGTGGACGCTCTAATGCAATATTACAAATATTATCATAAAAAAACTTTTGTGCGTAAAAAAATGTTACAAATACTATAACAGAATACTTCGAATGATATCATATTTTCCACTGTTAATGACTAGCTCTGGTATAATTTCAAATGGAGCATCATTAAATCCGTTTTTGTTAATAATATCTGGTGTCGGTGTTTCTCTTGCAACAGCGTGTAAAAAAATTGAACCTCGTCTTGCGACTAAACAAAAAATGCTTGTAAAACAGCAAGTGTCACCTATAAAAAATTACTTGATCAAATACGATCTTATTTTCGGGGTATAAAATATGATATGGACGATTCAATACGCGAGTTCCGTATTATTGACAGTATGTTAACAGATATTTTGCCAATGAAAGTCAGCAGATATAAAAAAGATTATCATAAAATATGGGTTACAATAGTAGATGTTTAATTTTGTACAGCTTTAGTAATATCATTATCAAATAAAATATCAACCATATTGTCAATAAATGTCATCACATCATCTGCCCAACCCGCTATTCTCATATCATTTTCAATCGCGAATAACCACACCGACCTATATTTTGGTGATATATGATATCCAACTTTTTTAATACAATCGCTTATTATTTTAGTTTCTATACCAGTATAACTTGAGGCTGCTCTAATCGAATTAAATCTCTTACAAAATTTGTTTATCAGATCAAATCCAACATGTCGGATTGACTTATAGTGATACATTCTATATAATATTTCATTTGTTTAATTAATTTTATCTAAACTTTATAAATAACAACATTATTTCTATAGGTAATAGTAGTATACATAATTGAGTTGTTCCTATCTCAGAGACCCCCTACCCCAACAAAACAAATTTGGTCAGAAATATGTTAGAAAAGTCTTATCATATGAAAGTCATCATTTTGAGCTAAAAAAAAAGCTGCTGACAAAAATGTTAACGTATAACGTTTTGGGGGGTATGGGTGTCTCTGAGAGAGGAACCTCAAATTATGTATACTACTCTGGTCTCTAGAGACGCTCTACTATTGCCTTTTCTTCAAAATATAGCCTTCGCAATGGTGACGACGCGAACTGGGAATTTACGTTACAGTTCACTCATTTTAAAATGAAGTGAAGCTGCGGAATGATTAATTTACGTAGGCCGCTTTAAAAGGAGAGGTGAAAATTTTTGTTGCAAAAAAAATAATTGTCCCTGGTGAATGAGTGGAAAGATAGATCTATGCAGGGAGATTACCTAGTAGTGATTAGCCTTTTGTTCTTTATGGTCACGGGTTTTTTCAGTTATATGTCGTTATTTTGGTCAAAGATAGATGCAAACAAAGCTTGGTCATGAAGTGGAAAGCTATACAGTACTTTGTACACACTCACAGTGTTCTTAACCAGCCGGATAAGTGATCAATTTGTTTTCTGATTTTGTTCCAGGTGTTTACATGATCAAGATAGCCGTTGTTCTACTTGGATTTTACTCACCTCTGAATGACAAGAATGTATACCTTCCTGTGAGGGATAAGAATATTTACTGGCCCACATGATGCTCTATACTAGATGTAGAACAAAATATATATATATATATATATATATATATATATATATATATATATATATATATATATATATATATATAGCATATATATATATATATATATATATATATCCACTAACCTTGTACGTTTTACTGTCAATTCAGCCGAGTTAGTTTCTTTCAATATCTACTTTATTTTTATGCTGGTGTCTTTATTGACACCAAGAAATCTACTGACCCCTTCAATCTAACTATCAATCATTTCATGTTTATGAAACATAATATATGGCTTTCACCAATTTTTTTAGGAACTAGTATTTAATTTTGTTTTGCATCCCATGCCACAGGCGTGCTAACAATATGGCGGCGGCGCTGTTACTGCTGGCACGTCGTTCCGATTGCATACAATCCGTGGTTTTCTTTTCGGCCGTTTCAAGATATAACCAATAATGAATTTCCTGTCTGGTTTTGTACGATCTCTTTGCGGGCTTGGACTCTTTGGCGGAATAAAAATTTGCGATTTTGCAGTTTCGTCAGTTGCATCCTTAATGTGTGTCTTGTGCGATAGAGACTGTTTTTCATGCTTGTGCATTTAACACCATCATGTAGGAAACACTGGACGCATCTTTGGAAATGGCGTTGTTGCGGTGCTTTGTTTATGTGTGGTCTGTGATTACGTTGCGCGAATTTCGTCTTGCTTCCTAGTTTTCATGGATAGTCGTCGCATGATAAAATTTCAGTAATAGCAGTCAGGTCAGAGATTAAAGCTGTGATATCAAGAGCAGTGAGATCAAAATCAGATCTCCACTGTCCTGTGTAAAGATCTGACAACGATTGCTTAGGGGTCGTGTTCTGGTGACCAATGAGGATATGCTATTACCATAATCGCTAATTTTACCAGCCAGTCGGACGAATTCTTATTTCTTCGCGTTTCAGATACTGAACAGTGTGGCTGAAGAGCATAATGATTTGATTCACCTTCAGATTTTTAAAAGCTGCATTTCCATAGGCCAATTCAAGGGTCAACATAACATGGCCCCTTAGCGGTCGCTAACAGATCTTCACGTACGACAGTGGAGATCTGATTTCATTCAGATTGATATCAAGGGCGATCGCGATGGGGATAGCAGCATGCGTTGACAATAGCCCAATATCCGCCACACTGGTGCTCTAAAACATAATCCGTCCGTGTACTGTTAGCAAGATACACTTTTTTATGGCGTGTACGTACCTCGAGTACAAACAGCGCCGTTGCATAGCTCCGACCCCGGGGGTGGGGAGTGGGTAGGGATGGTGATCAGCCTCGCTGGTCTCATTTTGGCGAAAATCGTGTTAGTCTTCGAGTTGTGGGTATACAAACGTTGTCTTCTAAATAAGCTAAGTGATATAAAAGATTTGGAGTGGGAGCGAATAGCTGCCTTGCAAACTTGCATCTCTAACCTGTTTCTGTCGGATACTGCTAATGCTCTTGCAATTATTTTTTGTATTATTTTTCGACGATATCCATTATTTATGTTTCCTTTACGGATGCCCCCCGTACACGCCGATTTGTTTGATCACATTTGCGCGAGGTATATCACGTGTTCAAATTGCAATAACCGTTGATAGAATAAATGTAAATCCCAACGCTAGTGCATTCATGCAGAGGACATCACTACGGATAGTGTCATGAGCGGCATACATAGACGCAAAGCCAACTGTAAACATTTCGTCTAAAAGCGCGTGCCCGGAACGGTATCGTTGATGTTGCTGATAATAAAGCCAACAAAGTTTGAAAGCTTTGTCTTGAATTCCTGTGATAGTAACCACACTCATTTAGTTAGTAATTCCACTAACCAACGTGATACTGTCGGCCGTTAAATACATGCCATGTATGACGACATCAGTGTCTGCACTTGCGTTTTGTCGTATTAGAGCTCTCCACATCACTGTAGATATAATTCTAGACTCTGGCGCTACGTATAACGTGGACGATGGATAGTATATAAGAAAAGACCACGTAGACCCAGAGCTTCCTTGTCATTAGTGACTTTTATGGATACTAATACGGATTTGTAATTTTAAGGGTGACAGTTCATGCCAGATATTACTAGGTTATTTGTCATCAAAAATACGTATTGAAGCATCGGGATGATGCCTTCACATAGTCTGTGCATATTTGTTTGTTTTGTTTTTTTCATTGGAGAAAAGAAGTGTATCTCTCCGTAGGACTCATTACCTATATGAATGACTTACAGAGAATTGGGTAAGAACATTTGTCCTAATCTTTATGAAATCTGATATAAATATCCAGGAGTATTTCTTGGAGTAAGTTATCAATTGCGTTTGGTCATAATTGTTTCAGTATTAAAATAGTAACGAAACTTTAATTTCTATGGTTAGTGTCAGGATGGCAGATAGACTCTACTTGATTATTATTGGCCTCTTCAGCCTATTCAATCGCAGTTACCTTGAAGTCGACTCTAAGGCAACATCTACTAAAATCTGAAACTTACTTTTAAATGTGCAATCAAATGTAATATACTTCTCTGTAACACTAGTCTTGCTGCTATGATCACCATCATTAGCCTCGACATCATTAGTATAATTGCCGTGGTCGGATACTCCCCTCCCAGCTTTGTTTGGGTGGGTGTTCTGGGTTTTGGTTATCGTTATCTAGAGGTGATCGCCGACGGTGTAATTTTCCCGGAACGAAATAAGCAACCTAAATCTTCCGTCACATTATACTGGGGGAATAGATCAATACCTTCCCCCCTCGTTATGTCAGATAAATTCTATCCTAATTTCAAACAGATTCTACGGCTATCTAGTCTAACTGGCCATGACAGACCGTAACAACCTAGTTTCACAAATTTAATGGTCAACTAAATGGCACTTTCAACATCCCACCGAGACATTAGTTCCAGACTAGTCTCAATTACACAAATGAATGAAATTCCTTGCACACTGTATGTACAACAACAATCAAGTGGTTATCATACGTGAACTCATATATAGGTCGGAGAATTCTCACGGATTCTCGCATCTCAACTAAAATAAGGCATGAAATTCTAGATATATAATTTCCTATAATAAACGAAACTATACGTTCAAATAAGTCGTCAATGTTTATATAAAGAAAAATATCATTGTACGGACTCAGATAAACGAACCCAATACAGGTATACCATATCAAGAAATTAAATCTACGAACTTAAACAAATAAACCCATGCAAATACAAGGAAATAAATCAACAAATCATCATAGTAGTATCAATGAATTACATAAGATTGTTGCAAATAGCTTGTTTTTCCAAGCTCTCACTTCCAGAACGTGTCTGTCAATTTTTCCACACAATAGCTTCCCCTGGATGATTTCTACGAGTAAGTTTGCTTCTTAACCCACTCGGAGTCTATTTACATTTGTTCTCTTGTACAAAAAAAGCGTAGATTGATTTCAATATTTGTTATTAGCACATTTAAACTTTGAGTTTTCATGCGAAACCACGCCCCCTTAACAGCGTGACCAATCTGAATGAAATACACCTCCCGCCCGAACAATGTTGAAACAATGCCGTTCGTCTGACAAACCTTGATTACCCAACTGATTCCTGGTAACTTTCAGAAATGACAGTTTTTCATACCGATCAGAATTTGACCCCTCCTGTTCAGTTTAAACAAACGTAGCCTTAATCAAAAATCGCTAAATTCGTGACAGAGTCTGTACCAATCCGTGCATTATGGCAATTTAAACGCGCGCAGAACTCCATAAATCTAATTAATCGTACACGTGTCCAACTAAATGTGTTCTACAGTGATCGACAGAAAATTTTGCTCCATTGCATAACCCCCTCCTTAAGAGTAAAATCAGGAATTTTTACTCTCCAAATTTTTGGAGATCTAACCTCAGGTGAACTCCTCCAACTCCGTCTTGCCAGGTCGTTCTGTCAGGACGCTTGCGTAGTCTTGGAGTAACGACTCCACTTCCTTACGTTGTTCTGACGTTAACGTTCCGTCATGGACAATGTTGACGTAAGTTTCTTCCGTCGTCAAAGGACAACTAGGGAGTACTTCCGCCTCTCCTCCGTTGTCGTCGGGTTCTTCAGTTACAACTGTAGCAACGACGAACTCTGTAGGTGTCTCTCTTTCACGGTAACGTTTCAAGAGATTTACGTGGTACAGCTTCTCCTTGTCTCCTATCCGGATACGGTAGCTCTGCCCACCCTTTTTCTCCGTTACCACAAATGGTCCACTCCACGAGACTTGAAGTTTGTTGTGCTCCAGCGACAGCAACAACAACACCTTGTCACCCACCTCGAAGTGACCTTCTTTCGTCCTTCTATTGTAAAATTTGGCTTGACGTCCCTTTGCGTCGCGGAGATTCTCCTGAGCCAATTTAGAAACCTCTTCTAGCTTGTTGCGTAGATCAACAACGTACTGGTATGTTGTTCGCACTTCCTCGGATGCTTGCTCATCCGTCCATATCTGTTTTAATATAGCCATGGGTCCCTTAACTGTCCTCCCATCAACTAATTCAAAAGGTGAAAAACCTAAACTAGCCTGTGGCACTTCTCGATACGCAAACAGTATCGCCGGAAGGTATCGATCCCAGTCCCTGGGTCGACCTTCACATAGCTTCTTCAGAGCCTGTTTCAAAGTCCCATTGAAACGCTCCACCAAACCATTGCACTGCGGGTGATACGGGGTAGTTGTCAGGTGTTTAATGGACAGTAACTTATTTACCTCTTCCATCACCTGGCTCACAAACTGCGTCCCCTGGTCAGTCAGTATCTCATCCGGGACACCAACTCTCGACCAAACTCCTAACAGGGCCTCAGCCACTGTGACTGAGTCAATGGTTTTCAAGGCCACGGCCTTCGGGTACCGGGTGGCGTAATCTACTATCGTTAGTAATATAACGATTACCGCCTTCCGCCGCCGGCTTTATCGGACCTACTAGGTCCATTGCCACCCTCGAGAAAGGTTCATCAATCAGTGGGGTGGTTCCTAGTGGCACTGGGCGATGGGAGGTCTTGGGTGCCACCCGCTGACACTTGTCACACCACAAACAGAACCTCCTTATATCCCCATACACACCTGGCCAGTAGAATTCCCTCATCAACCTCTCTCTGGTCTTCGCCACGCCCATGTGGCTTCCAAGTAGCCCTCATGTGCCAGCCTAAGCACTTCTGCTCGTTTCGCTATAGACACAACAACTTGCTTAAACGTGTCGGTCCCTTTCCTGGCGTACCGATACAAAATACCGCGTTTCGTCGCGAACTTCACCTCGCCGTCCGGCGATTTCCGTATGGACCCCTCTTCTGCGTACCTGCGTACCTTGTTGAGAGACAAATCTTCCTTTTGAAGTTTATTCAACTCGCCAGGTAGCAAATTGTCTATGAGCGAAGTCGTGGGTCTTAGCGGCTTTGACCCTGACCTTCGCTTCATAGCCCTCGTCTCAACGGACCCCACAAGTACAGGTGTATACGTCATAGGGTTAGGTTGTGGCAACACATACCTACACCCTAATATCACGTCATGAGACAGTCCCGACAAACACGCTGCTTGAATTGGCCCCTTTACATACGGCGAATCAAGGTCTATGTTAACAACCGGGAGCGAATCTTTCGTCCGGTTAGCAAACTGGACTTCAACCGTCTCGCCTGTATAATCCCCAGGCTTGAGATACCTACTATCTACCAAGGCCGGATAACTACAACCAGTATCAAACAGTACGGTTGCCCTCTCACCATTTACCGTAGCTACCGCTGTGTTAGTCAACTCCCCTGGTTCCTGTTCCATAACAGTATTCGTAGTTACCGTATTAACCGTCGTCGGACAATACTTTCTACAATCCTTAACGAATGGTCTGGTCTGTTGCAGCCGTAACACACCGGCTCACCTTTCCTCCCTGTATTATCCTTCTCTACTCCCTGAGTCTTCCCCGACCCACGGAAAGGTTCTCGGCTGGGATTTCCGGCCCCTGGCCTCACACCATTCTGACCATTCCGTCTTTGGGGTGCCACCTCAGTGGTCTTCCTATGCTCGCTGATGCCAAGTCGGTCCCTGCCACCCCAGGTGGTTGGACGCGAGTGTGCGCTCTCATAGCGCTCTGCCATCACGCTTATATCATCCAAGGTTGAGAATTCACGCTCCGCTAAGAACACTACTAAGTCTTTCCGGTAGGTACTTAAAACATGCTATTTCAAAATTTCCTCGCGTATGCCTTTATACATTTGCGCGGTACCAGCCATTTTCATCCATTTATCAAATAGTACACGTACGCGGTTATGGAACTGCGGTGCGTTTCGGTAGCTCTTTTCGACGCTTCTCTAAAGAGTTTCCGAAACGTTTCCGCCGACAGCTCGTAGTGCCGTAGTAGGGCCTTCTTCAAAGCGTCGTAGTCATCTACCTCGTCCGGCGTCATGTTATGGTAGACGTCTTTCGCGGCCCCCTGTAAGAATGCCGAAACATTGATAGCCCACTGGTCTTTGGGTAGCTGATGAACCAATGCCAACTTTTTGAACTGTGACAAAAAGTTGTCAATTATTTCGTCCTTATCGTTGAACGTGGACATGGTGATCTGTATTGGTCGTCTGCCTTCCGATCGCCCACTCTTGTGTCCTGGACGTTCGTCCAAGTCTTCACCCCTTCTGGACTCTGCTTCGATCCTCAGCCTCTCCATGGCTAACATATGTTCACGTTCTCTGGCTTTCTCTTCGGCCTGCAGTCTGGCTAGTTCGAGCTCTCGTACGCCTTTCTCTCGTTCGAGCTCAGCTGCTTGTGCTTGTCTGTCTTTCTCACGTTCAGCTGCTTGTCTGTCTTTCTCAC
>JAECUM010021278.1:0-22164 GCA_016617855.1 Megalonaias nervosa | reverse complement strand
TATCTCATTAAAACGTTACTATTCTTCGGAGACGAATTAGATCACTAAACACTCGTGATCTCATTGATAACAGCTGTTTTGCACCTCTGTTATTATTGGCTCTTAAGAAATCTTTGAATGTATATGTATGTATGTATGTATGTATGTATGTATGTATGTATGTATGTATGATAAGTGGCACATCAGATTCTGAATCGTGTGGATAAATATCCACCACTCCCCCCCCCTCTCTCTCTCTCTCTCTACAAGCTCGTGTGTATGTTGTATGTACGACGAGCCAAATTATTAATTATACTAAAAACTAGATATCTCATAAACTATATAAGATAATTTTATAAGATATCAATAAACTTTATAAGATATCCCTAAACTTTATAATGTCTCCTATATATTTGTAATAACATGTATTATATACAGTTTTTACTAAGGTATAAACTATATTAATAGTTAATACTATTTGGCTGATTTGATTAATAAGATACCTAATTAACTTCAGTATTACTTAATTTAATTTGGTTAATAAGATATCCAATTAACTTCAGTATTACTTAATTTAATTTGGTTAATAAGATATCCAATTAACTTCAGTATTACTTAATTTAATTTGGTTAATAAGATATTCAATTAACTTCAGTATTACTTAATTTAATTTGGTTAATAAGATATCTAATTAACTTCAGTATTACTTAATTTAAAATGGTCAATAAGTTATCTAATTGAGTTTATAAGATACAAAATAAGTAAGACATCTTATAAGCCGAGTTAAATCAGATACCTTGCAGGATATAAACAAAAGGAATACAGATATCATAAACTTTGTAAGGTATCTTTGTTCATTCTTTTATAATATACTTTTTGTGTATATCTTATAAATTTAATCAGACATTTTGTATATTATAAAAGACTTGTTTAATCTTTTCTAAGATATTATTTCAAATTTATAAAAGATCTGATTAAATTTATAATATACCTTATAAGATATATAATGTACAATTGTGTAATATATTTTATAAAATTTATCAACCATGAATGGGTGATTCAAGTTAATCACCTACCTACGCAAGTGTGAATACAATACATATCAGCAAAGTTTAAGTTTACCTTTATCACACAACAGGTGTTTGCAAGACCATCCATAAGATGATCGTCTTTTTCACCTATGTTATCACTCCCACAGGTGCTCGACGCGAGCTTGATGTTGAAGAAAAAGCAATAATCTGAAAGCAAAAAATCATGGGAGTTCTCTGAGGTAATTTTGTCACTCGGTATGATTTCGTTTTGCTTTAGATTATTGCTTTCTTTATTCAACATCAAGCTCGCATCGAGCATCTGTGATCATTCCAGCAAGTTCTTGAACATGTTCGATGTTGACAAATCGTTAATATTTACTTAAATTACTGATACATACATCGACAAACGTACGATGATCAGACAGATTAATTGCTGATATATACACAGACAAAAAAACGTACAATGAACTGGCCCACTAAGTATTGATACATACACAGACAAATGTACGATAGTCAGGCCCATTAATTACTGATACATCCACAGACAAACGTACGATGATCAGGCCCATTAATGTAACACAATTTTTGTTCCTGGGTAATAAGTGTTATAACGCCGCTACCAAGGACAGTCGAACGAGAACATTTGGGGACTGATTCGTGAAAGTGATTTACAGTATAATCGTAAATCTCGAAAAACTACTCACTTCTAAATCTTTTGTGGTCATTTTTGCATTACTTTAGTATAAATACATGTTAATTTTGATTCATATGTTGTTTTTTCTGACTTTATGTGAACGAAAAGACTCAAATTCGCCCGTTTTCTCATTGAAAATAGTTAAATTTCAAAATATCACTGTCCTGGTCATAAAAAAGTTTGTGGGGAATAATAGCCATTTTCTATACTTCTGAGGCATAAGCAATTATGAAATAGCACTTACTACCCAGGAACAAAAAAAAAATTGTTACACGGTGTTACTGATACATCCACAGACAAATGTACGATAGTAAGACCCATTCATTACTTTTACATACACAGACTATCAGGCCCATTTGACCCAGATAAATCAAATTAGTTTTAATTTGTGACCAAAATATGATCATCCAGACCACCGATTATTGGGAAGAAATCTAATTCCACCGATGTGTCTGAATAATCGATGTCTTGTAGTATCCTATAGTAATTAAGTAGCTGGCTAACTTTTATAACTGAATTCTTTTTGTTTATAAGATATATTTTAGACTTAATCAGCATATTTTCTACATGGATGTATAAAGTTTATAAGACAGCGTAAAGACTGTATGCGATATCTTATAGAATGTAGCGAAATCTCATTAAATTTATAAGTATCGTATAAAAGTATATATCTTATATAATGAACAATTTTATAAGATATAAAATTTATGAGATCGTTTTTCAAGTTTAGGAAATATCATGTAGTTCATGAGAATTCAAATTTTTAAAATAAATGATAATCAGGCATGCCATGCATGTATGTATGTACGTACGTACGTAGCCAATATTTCAGATTTATATATGTACCATGAATGAACATGCTAAATGAACCGAAATATATACCAAACTTCTATTCAAATCCACTGATCAATTTTAAAGACATGAAACATTAATGTGAAATATTTCGAATCGATAGACTGTGCTACGAAACCGTATGTGCTTATTTATTAGCAGTTTGGTACTGTGCCAACTTCACTATTACGAACATGTTTAAGTAGGTAGGGTACGATAATAACGAATTCCCTACAATAAGGAGAAAATGCCCTCATTGTCTCGTTCAGCCGGCGAGAATGAGATATGAATAATCTACGCCTACAAATTCTCTGTCATTAAGTTCATTTAGAACCGATTTATAAAAATCAATACACAACAACAATGTTCAACTATATAGTAAATAATGAAGCTATAATTCAGATTATGGAGTTAAACAAGGAACCAGTCTATACGGCTGTCGTTTGCGCAACCTAGTCGTGAACATAATGGTTGTCACTGCAAGATAATTAATATGAAGTAGGTCAAACTTAGTGGGGTGGGGGTGAAGCTTGCTGGGATGACTTTTGTGTGTCCTAACTAGCCTCACGTTATGGAAGAGTAACGTATTGTTGAATCGTTGTTTGCCTGTTTACAGTAATGTGTCTGAGTTGTATGATTTTTTCATATATTATACTTGAATAGAAACAACATTGCAAATCTTAGATATTATTAACAGTGAATATGTCTCATGACCAAGAAAATATATCATAAACGTTATAAACACATACTCGTTATTCTTACTTCTTTTTCGTAATGGGACGTGCAAACTACGGAGCGATAATGGATGAGAGAATATCAGTAGTGAGTGGGGGCGATATAGGGACAGTGGGATTTCTATGTTGCAAGGGTCCCGGCACTACAGGGACAAGATTTATAGGGACAGTGGGAATTAGCATTACAGACAGGGTCCCGGCACTATAGGCACAAAGGCATTTTAACATGGGTGACGTCACGGTACTAGACACAGGGGAAACAATGGTAACAATGTTGCCAGTGGCTGACCGCAATCGGGCGGAACAATATTGCAAGTGGCTGACTTGAATACGCGTTACCCTAGGGACAATAGAGACAGAGACATAGAGACATGGTTAGAGACAGAGACATACATTGATTTATGGACATAAATCTATCACACACAAAATATCGACTAAATATTTTTTTAGGCAAGAGAGAATAGATATCTTTTCGAGGCAATGGAGTGGCCCTGAAAAGGGCCTTTGGTAGTTTTGTTAACACCATTCAGTTAACATAGAGGGCATCTCACGGATCTTCTTCTCTTCCTCAAACTTCGTCTGACCTCTGGACTGTAGATTAAGACTCTCTTCCGACAGACTTGTCTCTCCACATAGATTCTTCGTTTCCAAAGGGTTGTCTGAGTCATTTGGATAATAGCTCATGATGATCTGACATACATGGGATAGTCCAGGTTGAACAGCATCGACGATATGAGGGTAGACGATTCTACGTTAGTCCACATCTTGTGACGGGAACAGGTGAATGGAATGAAGTGAACAGCGGTTATTTATAGTCTAAGAGCCGATCGAAACGGATTGAGATCTTTCACCAATTCTAACACGCGTTACAAAATTCAGTCACAGTGCGGAGTTTGTCTTCCAATCCGAAGAGAGCTGCCTGTGACGTCACATTCCCTATATATGTGCACTAGCGTCTATTCGCAGTGAATCAATGCTACACAGTTAGAACATGACGGAAACTAAGAAGGCAGTGAATTGGGGTGCACCGGCTGTGGAGACGACGAGTGATGGTATAGCAGCGGTTATTAAACAACCACAATCCTACTTCCAGAAGAGAACACTTTTAGTTGGGATTTAGTGGATTTTCTCTCTTCACAAGAATTTGTTCCGGTACCAGTACCTTCTCCGCTTTCTCCTTCCTTACCGTACGTCGAGGATTTTAAAAAGAGGCAGAAAGAAGAATTGGAGAAATTTTTGCAACTGTTACTACAGAAAGAAGCAGACAAAGTCTTTCTCATTCAACAGCAACAGAAGAAGATGAAGCAAGAAGAAAACGACAGGAAGAAAAAGCAGAGAAGAAACAAGGCCTAGGAGAGAAGGAGGCCAGTGAAAGTCAAACGGTGACGGTGCACTTAGACATTTTTGCAGAGATAAGGAGTCTGAAAGAAATGTAACAGACCTCTTTAATACGACTCAAGAGAAGAAAACCTTCCCGAGCCAAACACTCCAAGCCCGTTAACACTCCCACTACACCTGAGATACCAACCCTAGTGATTTCTACCAAATTAGCGACAGCAACAGGTCCAGAAGTAGGAATAGCCCGTGGCAAAGGGATAAGGCAGGTAAAGCTCATTACTTCCCGTTCCTGAGTTTGTTTTTTTAAAAAAACAAAAAACAAACACCCAACGGTATTTTTCAAGGCCACCCACCTCTCTCAAAAAGAGACCACTCAATGTTTGCCAAAAACAAATAAAACTCAAATACCTTTGTTCCCCATGATGGACGCGTGTGAGTGCGTGAGCATAGGTCCTTATTATAAAAATCAAAACCAAGCAACACTAACGTTTTTCTTTCTCGTATATTAGGGGTACAAATTACAATCCAATTTCACAAGACGTCACTTTAAAAAGTTCATTTTTCTTCTTTGTCTATTCACTCTCTCCTTTTTGAATTTTTTACTCACACAGGTTTTTCCTCTTCTTCCTCACTTTCTTCTCGCCTTCTTTTCTTCTCTTTCTGAACGTGTCTGGGTTCTTCCTTTTCGGAAGGTACCTCTTCTTCCTGTTCGGAAACCTTCTCCTCCTCCTGCTTCTGTTGTTTCTTAGGGCAGTCTGAAGACCAATGTTCTTTCTCTTGACAATGATAACAGGTATATTGACCATTGTCTCTTTTAATGCCTGTCTTGCTCTGACGTTGTGGACATTCTCAAGACCAATGCCCTTACTTCTGACACATAAAACAAGTATCTTGACTTTCATATCTAAAGGAGGTGGAGTAGTCCGTCGGCTTCTCTGAAGAAGTTCGATATGTGTACGCTCTTCCATCTTTCTGGTAGGATTGAGAGTGAAATGAATACTTTTAAGGAAGACACTGACCATTTATATAATGAAGACACTGGTCTTACATTGATATATAGGGGACCATAACGTTGAAAATGTAGTCATTTGGCCTTTTGCAATCAAAATGAAACGATCGCATCATTTCCTGAAGAAAGGAGAAGAAAGTAAGAGGCAGAAACGTGACCTATCGCCTCACACAGTAGCTGAAGTCTTGGCTCAGATTCATGCCAGCGATTTTGAAGATGACATGAATGAGCCAGAATCCAGACCCAGAGAGTCAAAGTCAAACCAAAGTCCACCAACAGTAACCCCTGAAAACTACTATCACATTCGAGAGACGGATAAACGCTCCTCTAGAAAATTTATAACCACGGCCTACACGTACACGGTGAAATTTAAAGATTTCAAGTCAGACGTACTGCTGGAGAAAGCAGAGGGGTTCATCACCAATTTGTGGGATTCTTTGTTAACCACACTGAAACGGCAATGTCGAGCCAGCGAAGACGATCGCTTGACACTTTCCATTGATCACGACAGTCTGAAGTCCCCCGTTTGGATCGAGTTTAACAGACCATCAGAATTCATACATTCCAAAGTCATCGACAAGATTCAACACGTGCAGCAATCCAATGACAAGTTTCACATCACTGATGGAAAAGCAACATTGTACATGGCCCACGTTTCTCTTCCCAGAGGGACCGGACAAAGCAAAAAAGTGCTATTGGTGGACAACCTTCGCAGTATCAAGCGTAGCATTGTCCAAATTAACAACCCTCAATACAAGATGTATTTAGCCCATGCCATCGTCCTAGGACGAACGTATGCCGACAAGAACGACACGGCAGAATGGAAAAGAACCTGGCAAACTTTTCGAAATCGAACCGAGCTAAACAACAAAGAGAAGCAGAATTACTGTTACAGCAAGCGGGGCTATCCAAAAACACTACCTGTGGCATTCCTGAAATGCAAAAATTGCAAGACGTCTTGGCTTCACGCTACACCCTCAAGAAGTGCGTGAACCTCTGTTGTTAAGAGGCAAAAATTTCAAAGACGGAAAATACATTCACGTCTATCATCACGATGAACATTCGATACCATTACCAGTATTACCGCATTCCTGGGATACAGTAATTATTGTGAGAAATGTGACTATGGCTATAACAACCGAGATCAACACAAGCATTGTGGATCGAAATGTCCAGGATCTTTGGCCTCTAAACCATGCCTTGACGAAGGTCAAAAACAAATGCATTGCTCATCTTGTCAGCGCACTTTTGTCAGCCCTACCTGTTACCAACAACATCTGAAAGACTCAAGGTTCACAGCAAAAAAGTGCTTGTCAACTCTTGAAATGTTGTTCTGCTGGTGGAAAAGTCATACGTACCAATCGTGCCAAGGCAAACATTTGTCAGCAAAGAAACGATGTCACATTTGCCACCAAATCGTAGACTTGGAACAGGAATGTTACGTTCAAAAACACCCCCACCCCAAAAGGAGGAAGAAGATGACCACTAGAGGAAAGGCAATTTCATCTTTTTTGATTTTTAATGCATGCAAGAGACCGGCATTCACATTCTTAATTTCTGCGTGGCTCATCGAGCGAGCGAGAAGTGCATCCAAGAACCGATCTCTTGTCATTCTTCTCGTTTTAGCAAGATTCCTGGAGGACGTGTAAAAATCTTTCGAGGACCTAACTCGCTGACCAATTTCGCCCAATGGATCTTAGACCCTATCGACGAAACATGGACCCAAGAAAACATCGAACGTTACGGAGATAGCCATCGCTATGCCACGGTGATGGCTCACAATCTATCGGGGTATGATGGACAGTTTTTTCTCAAATACTATACGGAACAAAGCACTGCACGTCCTAAAGTGACTTTGAACGGAGCCAAACTCATTTCCATGCAAATGGGACCAGTGCAGGTTAAAGATTCGATGAGTTACTTGGCCATGCCTTTGAGTCGAATGCCTAAAACATTTGGAATGACAGAAATGGCCAAAGGTTATTTTCCGCACTTTTTTAAAACCGAAGCCAATCAACACATCGTTCTACCCCATTTTCCTGATGCTCACCACTACGACCCCGACAACATGCGCACCGAACAACGAGAAGCTTTCTACCCTTGATATCACACTCACGTCTCGGACCCCTTCGAATTTCAGGAAGAAATGTTAAAGTATTGTCGTTCCGACGTGAACATTTTACGACGTTGCTGTGGAAAATTTCGACAACTGTTGATGGAGCACGGTGGGATCGATCCTTTGATATAAGCCTGCACCATTGCCAAAGCGTGTTCCTTAGTGTACCGCCAACGATTCACCCTCGCTGTCATACGCCCTCAACCAACCAATTCTGTCAAACGTAAATACTCGGTCGAAGCACTACGCTGGCTACATTACTTGTGTGACAAGGAAGACAAATGGATCTAACACGCCCGAAACGGAGGAGGTGAAAAGACCATCAGAACGTATTCGGTGAATGGCTGGGACTTAGAAAACCCTTAGATCGTGTACGAGTTTAACGGTTGCTTATTTCACCGATGTCCGATCTGCTACCTCAACGGTACACCCAAAATCAGTTTTTACAACGTACCATGGAAGACTTGTATGATGCCACTTGTCAGCGGCGCTTAAAGTTAGAACAGCAAGGATACCAAGTGGTGAAAATGTGGGAACACGAGTACGAATAATGTTTGAAAACTGATCCCGAGTTTAAATGCATCGTGGAGAGTTACAAGTTGGTGGACCCTCTGAACCCGCGGGACAGTTTGTATGGAGGAGAGACGAATGCCACCTGTTTGCTGTCCCACGCCGACGAGGAGAAAGGAGAAGAAATCAAATACTTGGACGTGTGTTTGCTGTATCCATACGTGTGTGGATATTGTCATTTTCGCATAGGGCACCCAAAATTGCTAACGGCACACATCGAAGTGGAAAACATGCGACAATACAGAGGATTGATTAAATATAAAGTCTTGCCTCCCACGGACTTGTGCCATCTCTTTTTACCTGACCGTTGCCAAGGAAAACTGATGTTTCCCTTGCGCCATACTTGTGCCGAAACGTGTAACCAAAACCAACCTTGTCAGCACACCCAGGAAGAATGTGTCTTGACAGGAACGTGGGTCAGCGTGGAATTGTTCAAAGCTCTGGACCTGGGATGCCAATTGTTAGAAGTGTATAAAATTTACCACTTTCCCAAGATAGAACAGTACCACAAGGGCGACGAGACTCATAAAGTCATTTTCGCAGACTACGTGGATGGCATTTTGAAACTGAAACAAGAAGCCAGTGGCTATCCTTCCTGGTGCCACACTTCTGAAGACCAAAATAAATTCAGAGAGAAATACCTGGAGCAGGAAGGCATCGCTTTAGATCACATCGAGAAAAACAAAGGTTGACGATCGTTTGCCAAGGTGATGTTAAATTGTTTGTGGGGCAAAATGGCACAACGACCGTGTTTACCAAAAACGGAGTATTTGACAGAACCTTCCCGCTATTTCCAGATGATTCACGACAAAACCAAAATACATGAAGCACGTGGACGTCCTTCGTGAAGACTTCATCTTAGTCAATTACGAAGAAGAACTGGACTTTGTACAGGCCGACGAATTTGGAAATGTCATCATTGCAGCCTACGTGACAGCCCATGCTCGCTTAAAACTGTACGAAGCCTTATACCAGTTAGGAGATCATGTGCTGTATTTTGACACGGACATATGCATCTACATCGATCGCCTGGGTCAACGTCACCCTCACATCGAAGGAGACCGTTTAGGAGCCTGGACGGACGAGCACCCCAACAACAAGATTCTAAGTTTTGCTAGTGGCGGTCCCCAAATTTACGGCTATGAATACCGAGACTCCAAAGGAGAAGTGCACACGGAGTGTAAAGTGAAAGAATTGACACTCAATTATCGCACCAGTCAAGTGGTTAACTTTGGGGTATTGAAAGAAGCCTTGCAGTCTGGAGAGGATCAAGATTTTAATGTGAGAACCCATGAGACTCACAACATTGTACGTTTAGCCACACACCAAATTGTCAGTCGACCTTTGAAAAAACTTTATCAAATCGTGTAACAGAAGCGAGTGCGGCTTCCCACCCACTTCACTTTACCTTACGGACACGTCGATATTTGGTCAGCATATAAAAAGGGAAAACGTCCAAGACCGATAATTCATTGTGACTACCATTGCCAAGCGAGAAAGATGAATCCTAACAAACAGACGCCATTCAAGTTCGGTGATTCTCAAGTGGAGTGCGATGCTGTGCCTTGCGATTGTAGGGATACTGTACACTGTGATCTCAGTGATTCAGCAGGACATCATGGAAATTTTGCTATGACAACAACAATACCTACCATGGAAAGTGATGCTCTGCGTGTCAAACCTGATGGATGCGAAAGCGATGCCACTCGTTATCGTGGACCTTTACTGGTTTTCATTGTCAAAGTCATCCTCCACGTGAAACCATGCAGCTACCACCCTACGGATGTCATCCATGCCTGAACAAACTACTTCGAGTTTCACCGTGCCCTCATCAAAAAAAGCCTGCGAAAGAAGAATAATCGTTCCCTGTGCGTTTGTCTGAATACTGCTACTTTGAAAGTCGATCCAAACCTTCCAAGGAAAATGGCCTAAATATCTGGGAGGACCTACCCCCAAAGAATTAGCCAGATCCGGATTATCTACTTGGGCGAAGGTGATAAAGCCAAGTGCTTCAGTTGTGGTTTGTCACTACGCGAGTGGGAGCAGAAAGATTCAGCTTACCTAGAACATGCTCGATGGTCTCCGCACTATCACTTCCTACCTTTAATGGGACGACCTCGGTAATTTCTTGATGGATATTTCACAAGAGAGCATTCGTGGTTTGCCCGTGAAGTTGAGAGAACGCATTTACCGAGAGTTTGTCAAAATACAAGTCAAACGCAAAGAACAATTGCATCCTTTACGTCACCGATGTTGGAACCACTGGTACCTGAATGTTATAAGAGGATTGATGCATTTCAAAGTGTTCCATTGGTCGGACATTGATGAATCACGTTAGGTTCATAAAGTTTTCGATACCACTCATTCTACTTACAAGGTGACAGTTGTACACCGAATTCCAACGGAAGAGTTAGAGGATTACCAAAATCTTTTACACGAACAAATCTTGGTTCAACAGGAAAATTCTGTGCGGCGTGTGGTGTGTGAGTTAGTGACTAAATAATTTTGGTAAGGTACTGAAAGAAAACCGCTTCTGTTCAAAAAGTACATTTATTGCCTTCAACAAAAGAGGGTATACAAACTTGCTACCATGCCAAGACCATTACACCAAGCAACACTTTTTTTTTGTTCCTGGGTAGTAATTGTTATTTCGTAATTTCTTATGCCTCAAAAGTATAGAAAATGGCTATTATTCCCCACAAACTTTGCTTTTGTGACCAGGATAGTGATATTTTGAAATTTACCTATTTTCCAGAACATTCCAGATAGATTCAGTGCTGAGTAACTTCTAGAACTTTCTAGAACTTTCCAGTAATATAAATAGTAGTATAAATACAGGGGCCTTAAGCCCACCAGTTCAGTTAGTTCTAGCTGCCTAAGTGGATGCATATCTGCATTTTTCTAAGATGGCATCAAGAGGCTGAAAGCATTCGCCAGATGCATTTTGCTATGTCTGCGGCCAATTTATCAAGACAAGAGTGAAAAAGTACTCCGTGGAAGCATGTGCAAAGATGTGTGAGGCCTACAAGGCATATTTCGGCATGCCTATCGGAGATCAAGACAAACCCTGGGAACATCATTTCACCTGCGAGCACTGCAAAAAAAAACTCAGTGTTATTGAAAAATATATCATATATGAAAAATGTTGCGAGAATCTCTTACACATTAGTCATGGGTGAAATAAATGTTTTTTGTAGAATGGTACAGAGGGAAAAAAGAGCCATGAAGTTCGCTTTCCCAAGAATTTGGCGGGAACCCACTGACCACTCAAGCAACTGCTACTTCTGCATGGTGGACACTTCCAAACGTCGGACTGGCAAGAATGCACCTGCTATCACGTGTCCTGACCTTCCTTCATCCATCGCCCCGGTGTCACGCTGCCCTGAGCTCCCCGTACCCCCTCCTCCCGAGCCGCCGTCCTTAGAAGAGATCAGCAAGTTAGAGAGCGAGGAAGACTTTGTAGATCCAGATGACAATTTCAGAGGTGGAGCTGAGGAGAAAAACCCATACTACCCCAACCAAAAAGACCTCAACGACTTGATCAGAAATCTTGGTCTCACCAGGTCCAATTCCGAGCTTTTGACGTCTAGGTTCAAGAAGTGGAACTAGTTGGATGAAAGTGTGAAAGCCGCAGATCAGAGGAAGCGTCACCAAGATTTTCCAGCTTCCTCACCCGTCAAGATATTCTATGCTTCTGGTTACAATGTGACCAGTCTGTTCGAGGCAATCGGAATCGCCTGTAACCAGAATGAGTGGCGTCTCTTCATTGACAGCTCATCCAGGAGCCTCAACAAGCCGTGCTGCTTCATAATAGGAACAAGTACCCGTCTCTTACCCTGGCTCACTCGGAGCACCCCATAGATGATTACAACAGCATGAAGACCTTGCCTGACGCCTTGAAGTACGGCTAGGAGGTCATTGGAGACCTCAAAATGTTGGCATTCTTGATGGGTGTCCAAGGCGGTTTACCAAGTTTCCCTGATATCTTTGCCTTTGGGACGCAGGGACACCAAGGCGCACTACCACAGGCGGGACTGGCCACAGTGGACCGAGTTCTCTGTGGGGAGGAACAACATCAAGTGGGAGCCACTGGTGAACCCCCGGAAGGTGCTGATGCCACCACTGCACATCAAATTGGGGTTTATGAAACAATTTGTCAGAGCTCTAGATAAGGGGTCGGCAGCCTTCAAATACCTTCAAGACTTCCCCCCTAAGCTGTCTGAGGCAAAGATCAAAGCTGGTGCCTTCGTCGGACCACAGATCAAGAAGATCCTGGAGTGCAACAAATTCCCCAAGAAGCTCACTAGTAATGAGAAAGCGGCTTGGAACAGCTTTGTCACAGTGGTTCAATGCTTCCGGGGGAATCACAAGGCCGAAAACTATGTGGAGCTGGTTAAGACTCTGGTGAAGAACTACGGCACAGTGGGCTGCAGGATGTCCCTCAAAGTCCATATCCTTGATGCTTATCTTGATAAATTCAAGGAGAACATGGGAGCGTACTCGGAGGAGCAAGGCGAGCGCATCCACCGGGATATTCTGGACTTTGAACGCCGCTACCAAGGACAGTATAACGAGAACATGATGGGAGACTACATTTGAGGGCTGATTCGTGAAAGTGGTTTACAGTATAATCGTAAATCTAAAAAAAACCTACTCATTTCTAAATCTTTTGTGGTCATTTTTGTATTACTTTAGGATAAATACATGTTAATTTTGATTCATATTTTTTTTACTGTATGTGAACGAAAAGAAACAAATTCGCCCATTTCCTCATTGGAAATAGGAAAATTTAAAATATCACTGTCCTGGTCACAAAAGCAAAGTTTGTAGGGAATAATAGCCATTTTCTATACTTTTTAGGCATAAGCAATTACGAAATTACACTTACTACACAGGAACAAAATTTGTGTTACACAGTATTATCATTAGTGATACAACAATTGCCGTGGTAGGAAATCAATGACAGTGTTCAGATTGTGGCGGATTACCAACAAATTTAACGAGAACTGTGTCCAATGAATTTGGGTCGTTGTGTAGTGTGTGGCTAAGTGACTTCCATTCTGGGATTTCGTTTACCAGCCGATTCCTTGTGGGCTCTTTACGATCTGTGGCTGTCTCCAAGAAAGGTGGAGTGTTGACGACAGGAGATTGCGTGCGCATTCGTTAAACCAAACGCAGTTTCGACAAAGATTACTCACCTAACTGGACCACCGAATTGTTTCGTGTCTCTGGACAAGTGTGTAGCCGTCATCCTACCGTCTATAAATTAAAAGACATGAACGGGGAAGTATTAAAAGGAACTTTCTACTTGCCCGAGTTACAAAGCGTGACCAAAAAAGAAGACGAAGTGTACGACATCGGAACCATTCTCGATCAAAGAACCCGTAAATTGGGAAAACGTCGTGTCAAAGAAGTCAAAGTACATTGGAAAGGATATCCGCCGAGTTTTGACTCTTGGATCGACGCTTCGCAAGTCATCGACTATAAAAAGAAGTTACCATCGTGCCCTTTAACACAGCCTCAACCACTACAGTCACCACTCCTTTACCGAGTTCTTCTCTGCAACATCTACAAAAGCAACCCTTTTGGGTGTGGAATGGAGAACATGTGCCTAAAACGCAATCGTCTCTTTCTGCCAAATCTTTGTGGTGTATTGTGTCATCGGTGCTGCCATTGCCAATTTGAGTTTGCAACAAGAAGACACACAACTGTGGACCATTTTACTGAGAAGCAGCATTGGTTACCTTCTCCGCAATCCTTCCCTGAAATACTCTAACGGTAACAACGGGAGTCTTGCGCCCAACGTCAGTCACCCTCCCAAAAGTCTCAACAGCAACAATCCTCTTTTAGATATTCCTCTAACCTCCAGTGACCCCTCGGACAACAGAACTCTGGAATTATGAATAAGCAATTTTACTTAATTTTACCCAGTGACGTTTTCATGGAAGTGTTTCTCCACAATACTTTGTGCTGTTTCACGGCCAAATTACCTCAGGCTATCCGATTGGATCACGAAGCCTATTGGGAAGTGGTTTTGGTCGAAATGATTCACCCTATACAAATCAAAACACCACTGAAAATCAAAACAATTTTGAGGTCGAAGTTCTGAACGACCAAATGCAACAATACTTGAATGAAAACGAAACTGTAGATGTCTCTATGAAACGACAAGTGTCTCCCGATACTCCACGGTATATCTATCTGATGAAAATTTCCGCAGGATATTTACTTTTTATTTTAGCGGTCAACATTTGGTGGAAACGATTGCTGTCAAATTCAATGCGATGTTTGGCAATGCCTTGGACAAAACCAAACGAAGTTTCACCCTCGAGTACCATAAAGTGGCTCGTCGCCTACTGATGAATTTTCGGATGTCAAAACGTTGTCCATTACATTTTGTCCTGAATTTTTTGACATTTTGGGTGGAGACCTCAAGATGGTCAAGGGTCCACCCATACCACCCATTGCCAACGACTTGAATTTTTCGAAGTTTTTTCGTTGTCCGGTAGAAATGAACCAAGGATTAAATTTGATCTTTGTGTACTCTGATGTAGTGGAGTACAACGTGGTGGGACACATCCGCAACGTTACTTCGATACATTCCTTTTAAAAGCGGATTCTGCCAGCACCAATGAAGAGGACAGTGGAAACACGTACCACCTTCAACGCGAATTTGTACATCCTTATTATTTGCCCGTCAGTAAGTCGTATTTGACAGTGTTACTATTGGTTAAAAGGGAGATCTGGGACAAAATATTCCATTCACCAAACGGTAAGTCACAGTGAAACTGCATTTTCGAAAACGATTCTCTAACGACTTGTAAGTCATATATCCTGTGTACCAAGGAGTCGCTCGACAGCAAGGACATGGTTTAGGAGATATGCTGAAATCCGCCTTTTGTTCGGTGCCCCCGTTTTGAAACCGATGGTGACACGAGGATTGCACCACTTGAAAGATGCCTCTTTGACACAAGGCAAAGAATTTCTTTAAAATGTCGTTATCGACAAACAAAACCCCAAATAATCCTTCTTGAGAGCAGGCAAAAATGTCTTTCTTCAAACGGGCAAAGACATTTTGGGCCGACGAGAAACTCCTATAAATGCCCTGGATGCTACCCAGTCAGGCATTTCTGCTTTTCTGACACAACAGCAAGGACAAGGCTGAAAGAGACGACGAAGACACACCTCCAGAGGACTTCACACACCAAGATCTAGAAATATCAAGAAAAGAAGAGCCTTCCGAGAATTAAATGTTTTTGATTATTAAATAACAAAGAGAGAAAATGATGCACCGAGGGTCTTGCGAATGTTCCAAGTCGGAACTGGATCTGTTTGTCATGCCACCCACTATGATGACGATGCAAGAATCCCAATGGGTAGAATTTTATCCCATCTCCTCTTTGACAACCTCAGCCCCCATCGAATTTAAAATCAAAGAACAGCCCGAAGATTACATCGATCTGAATAGCAGTTACTTGTACCTGAAAGTCAAAGTGATCAAAACGGACGACACTGCTCCGGGAGCCGATGCTAGAGTAGCTCCTGTCAACTATTTCATGCATTCCTTGTTCAGCGAAGTGGATTTGTACTTAAATAACAAACTAGTCAGCAGTAGCACGGATACTTACCCTTACTGAGCGTACCTGGAAAATCTCTTGACGTACGGACAAAATACCAAGAACACTCATCTGGATGATTGCGTGTTATGGAAACCTGACACAGCGGGCTAGGACAAGTTTAACGACACAGCCCTGACAGCAACTGACGAGCCTCACAATGTGGACTTTGACGACCGTCCAAAGACAATCCTGCAAGGACGTAGTTTAGAACTGATGGATCGTTAGCATTTGGACATGTGGTTGCAAGAAACGTATTTGCTGAACGGAGTGGATATCCGCCTGAGACTGAATCGCAGCAGTACCGTTTTCCATTTGATGGCTAGTGCCAACTAGTACAAAACCATCATCCAAGAAGCCAGACTCTACGTGCGACGTGTGGAAGTGTTATCTAAAGTGGGAAACGACATTAGCCACACTTTGAGCAGAACAACCGCCAAGTATCCGATGCGACGAGTGGAAGTTAAAACCTTCACCATTGTTGCTGGACTCCGATCCAAGATCGAAGATCATTTGTTTCAAGGACAGTTACCCATACGTTTGATCATTGAAATCGTCAGCGACGAAGCCCTCAACGGTCCCGTCACTGCCAAATCTTTCCAGTTTAAGCACTACAGAGTGTCCAAGATCGAAGTCAGTCGAGATGGCAAAACCTTGTTTACCAGACCCTTCGAACCCAAGTTTACCGAGAAGAATTACGTGAGATCGTACTTGTCCCTGTACGAAGCCACGGGACAGTTAGGGACCGAAAGCCATAGCATTTCGTACGACGATTATGCAGGAGGCTACGCTTTGTGGGCCTTTGATTTCACTCCAGACCAAGGCAGCGACGAGGCACATTTCCACCCTATAAAATCCGGTCAAATGCGTGTACGCCGAATTAGATACCACTCTAGAAATCAACAGTTTGAGAGAAGTTATTCTAGACTATTAAAAGCTATGGAAGTCTCTTATCCCTCTTTGAATGGTAGAGAATCTTTGGAAATGGAATGGGAGGATATCGTGGAAGCAGAACCACCAACCAATAAAGAAAAAGACGAAGAGGTGATGATCATGTCCAGATGGCCAGAACAAGAACAACATTTAGTGTCCTGTTTTGCCATACATCTGGCAGAAACCATTACAAGGTTGACCAAGAAAGATTGCTATGGATGTTAAAATGATCATCCCATTCAAATTTAACACGATAAATTTCTGATGATGAGTCAAGAAGAAATATTGGATGAGTATCTGGATGACGCTTGTGGTCTCATCTCGGAAAAAGTGTTGCATCAGTGGTATAAAGACTTGCGTGATCATTCCTCCCCTCCACTGACTGCTCTGGTGATCCATCACATCGAATCTCTCTTGGCACAGAGTACGGAGACGAGGCAAAGAGACGTTTACTTGACAGAGATTTTCAAGCAAAAAGTCAGAATTGAATTGATGACTTATCATTACCTGTGAAACAAGAACCAAAACAAAATGGATACCTGGGAACTTTATTACCTTTTGAAAAACAGTTCGTACACCGCTTCTTGGAATCCTGTCGTGTGCGCTAAAAATGCACTTCCTCATCGCAAAACCTAAAGACCATCAAGTTTATGTCATCAACACGGACGACAGTCATCTCCCAGGAACCCAATGGGTAGCCGTCTACTTTCCCAACGATGCCTGTGTGGAGTATTTTGATTCCTATGGATTATCGCCTTTGGAAGAATACATCATCGACTTTATGAAAAGAAATGCCCAGACGACACGATTCAATAATACGAAATTACAAGGCACAGATTCCATGGTGTGTGGACAATATTGTGTGTATTTTCTTCATCAACTCAGTCCCTTAGAACATTTAGTGACTTATTTTGATCATGACTCTTCTAGAAACGATGAAAAAGTAGATCGATGATTTTGTGACCATTATAGATATCTCTTGTCGTTAGGTAGGTAACGTAGTGTACATCAATGGCCAAATGACCTCCATTAGTGGAAGTCTAACTTGACTTCACAACGTTGTCAACCTTGTCAAAAATTGGTTATTTGAAAAAATGTGGTGATGTTATTTATTTGTTGGTTGTTTCTTGATTGAAGAAAAATGTTTTCAAAAAAATTAGTGTCCGCGCTTGAGACATATAAAGCGCAGCGGTCACCAGTCTGACCATCCATTGTTAATGCGTCAACCTGTGAAGATGTCTTCAAGACTAACAAGGCTAAACGAAGCACACGTCCAGTTGCATCGTGTCAGGCAAACCTGATACCAAAGCCTGATGAGATTGAAAATGGCAGGATGCTGAAAGTGGCATAGGACCTGATAGAAGAGGTCTTTAAAGTAAAAATAAAAAAGGAGCAAGAAGAATGGACCGAGAAGTACAGACATCAGAAACAGCAGAGAGAACAGCAACAGCATCAGCGACAGCAACATCAGGAGCCAGATAGAGGTTTTGTGGACTGCCGTGTGGACACAAAAGAGTTCTCCTTCTCCTTCCGAAGAAGCAGACCGTATCCTGTGGGAAAGCCTGAAGCCAGACGGGGACGCAATCTTAGACGATATGAGATTGTCACAACCCCAATCAAAACATTCCTTTTCAGGGCTACCACAAGAATCTAGCAAAGAGATAGTAGTCAAATTGCCAAAACTTTGTGTATTTGTGTTTGTCTGTAGGTTAAAAAATGGAAGTGTACCTATAAACACTTCGTTTCTCTGGCTTTGTAGGTTAATGTGTGTGTGTGTGTGTGTGTGTGTGTGTGTGTGTGTGTGTGTGTGTGTGTAAGTAATGGGATAGAAGTGTGCCTACAAACACTTCGTCTTCCTGACTTGTAAGATAGTGTGTGTTTTTTATATGCATGAGTGATAATAAAGTTTATTTGTAGGGGAAAAGTGAACGTGAGTGTTTCTTTTAGGTCCGCGCATTCCATGTGTTTGGTTGTGGTGTAGGTATTGTTAGTTTTTGTGTCAGAGGGATGTTTTCCTTCAGGTCCATGCTTGAAGTACATAAAACGTAGCGTTCATCAGACTAGCTACCCAACGTTATGAAAGCAATCCAGGAAGATGCCAGAATTGAAGAAGATGAGTAAGAAAGAAGAAAGATGAGGAGACGGAAAAGAAGAAAGAAAGGAACCTGCCTCACCTCATCATTAGGTCAGTGTGTGAGGTGAAACCTGAAGTCAGGACACCAACACCACTACTACCACCACCACCACCACCACGTCAGCCACACCACAACCACTACCACCAGTACCAAGAGTCGCTGTCCCCCAGATGGAAAACTGGGACGAACAGTTGGAGAGACAGCGGCAAGAGTGGGAGCCGCATAGACCTCATCATCCCTGCGTCTGGCATAGGAGAAGACGGAGGGAACAAGTATTCACTATTCCTCAGTTTGAAAACTTGGATGATGAGGACACTCATCAACCATCTGCACTCCCAACTACACGCATCAGTTGGGAGAATGACTAAAATAGGAGATGTGCGTGTGGTGCCCGGTCTGGAAGGTACAGGCGTTAAGCAGGTGTGTTTGGAGTTCGAAACAAAAAAAAGCAGCCCTTCTCAGGGCTAACTAGATCTCTAGAAAAGAGACTGATCAAGTTGCCAAAAATATTATTGTTTGTGTGTGTGTGTGTGTGTGTGTGTGTGTGTGTGTGTGTGTGTGTGTGTGTGTGTGTGTGTGTCTTTTTTCCCTTAACAAACCCCTTGTCCCTATATTCATGGGTGTCTGTTTTGTGTGAAAGTGAAGTACTGTGACTATAAACACTGCTTTGCCAATGTGTGTGTATGTGTGCGTACGTGTGTGTGTATGTGTGCACTAGTACGTTTCTGTGTATGTATGTGTGTGTGTCCTTCCCTTAACAAAACCCTTGTCCCTGCACTAAAGAATATTTGTGATCATGAAGTAGTGTCGCTATAAACACTGCCTCCTTTACTGATGTGATTTAAGGTAATTGTGTGATTTGTAAATAAAAAAAAATTCTTCTCCACTATGTATTGATAGAAAGTATAGTGGTTTTGTAGGTTAGCACTCAAAAATCACTATGATGTTGTTTGGTATGTGATATGGTTAGTTGATGAGAGGGGATGTTTTCCTTTACGTCCATGCTTGAGACATATAAGCTGGAGCGTTCGTCATTCGAGCCATTCAACACGGAATAAAAAAAAAAACTGTTTCGAACGATATGAACAAGATGATGAAATTGCAAGGGGTTGTGGATACCATAGGGACGGTGGAAGAGATGCTCATCAGCATAGAGTATGGAGCTTATATCCCAGACAGATTGAAAATGGAGATTAATAATTTGAATAAAGGGAAAGAAATATTGAGAGACGTGATAAAACAGGAAAAGGTGGAAAAAGAGCAATTTAGAAGATGGAATGAAAAGATTGCAAAAGAAGAGGAGAATGAGAAAAGGAAACAAGAGGAGTAAGAGGAGAAGGAGGAGAATTAGAATGGGAAGAAGAAGAAGAAGAAGAAGAAGAAGAAGAAGAAGACAAAAATGTGATGGAGAAGATTAGAAGTTGGTGGAGGAGAAGAAGAGAAGACAGACATTAGAAGAAGAAGAAGAAGAAGAAGAAGGAGAAGAACAAGAAGAAGAAGAAAAAGAAGAAACCCAAAGGCCCTTTTCAGGGCCACTCCATTGCCTAGAAAAGATATCTATTCTCTCTTGCCTAAAAATATTTAGTCTATTTTTGTGTGATAGATTTACGTTCATCAATCTATGTGTAATATATATATGTCTCTTACTATGTCTCTAATCCTGTCTCTAACCACGTCTCTATGTCTATATCTCTATGTTTATGTCTATTGTTCCTTGAGTAACGAGTTTTCAGGACAGCCACTTGTCAAACTGTTCCTCCCGATTGAGGTCAGCTTCTTGCAACATTGTTGCCATTGTTTCCACAGTGTCCAGTACCATGGCGTCACCCATGTTAAAATGCCTTTTGTCCCTATAGTGCTGGGACCCTGTTTGTAATGTTAATTCCCACTGTCCCTATACATCTTGTCCCAATAGTGCCGGGACCCTTTTTGAACATAGAAGTTACATTGTCCCTATATCGCCCCAACTCACTACTAATATTTTTAAGCATGTAAGTGAAGGCAATTGTTCTAAATGTTCTGGATGTCACTTTGCAGGTAGCTCCAACGTGAAGAAAAATATATATTCAGAGGCTATCTCACGAATTTGTTTTATTTCCAATGTCGACTCTGTCGGTCTTGAAGGGGTAGTTGGTATAAAAAGATCACTCGTGTTCTTTTTAAATTCACTAAAGTTAACTTCTGCGAACACTTATCTCAACGTATGAGGCAACACAGAACGTCGTCTCCGACTGACTTCTAGTTTCACCTTGGAAACGGTACATAATTCAAATTTTATTCGACTAGACTACTCACTCACTCTCACTATATACAGAGACCTCCTTTACCTAAGGGAATATGCTCATTCAGAGATATAGAGAGAAAGTCATTCAAAATTCCACCTCCAGCAACATTTAAGACTCTTCCTGCCGAGAAAGAAATAAGAATATTTGTTACGTCTGACAAGAGAAATCACATTGCGCCCCATAATGGTTATAAAGTCAAAGTAAAGGAACGTCCAAGACAGGATAAAAGAAAAAAACAAAAGTAAAGATACCTGTTATAAATGACAGGAATAAAAACATTTGTCCTCAGAATGTTCCAAGAAATGATAAAACAGTAACAAGGGGAACGTTCAGAAGCAGAAGCAGAGGAACCCGGTCAAGCGAAGAAATTGAAAAAGGAAGGACAGGCAGAAGAAACAAAAACAGCAGAGGATCCCCGGCGAGTGGTGGTGGATAGACCACGACACTCCTTATGCGCCACTGAGTTTCAATCCATATTCTTCTCTTCCAGACAGATATCTACGTAAATCTTCGTTATTGTCCGCCATGAGTTCACACGCTTGTGTCGAAGAACAGTGAAGCGTTGTGGTATATGTTACAAAGTTTTGGTTAACCATCCCAAAGCCATCCATATCTTTCAGAAACAGATTACCAATCAATTATTCCCAGTTCTCAGCGTATTGGATAGTAAGTGATTGTGATGTTGGATAGTAGATAACTGGGTTTTGGATAGTAAATATAGGTATTGGATTATAGTTGACAGGGTGTTGGATAATAAATGTGGGTGTTGATAGTAGACTGGTTCTCTGTTGTACTTATACCTATAGTTGCGACAGTTAATCTGTATTGTCAACCTTGACATCCTCTCAAACAAAATGGCCACGGACATTATATCTATTATAAACAACCTGGAT
>JAECUM010021275.1:0-10701 GCA_016617855.1 Megalonaias nervosa | reverse complement strand
TCACAAACATCGACTGGCGGGGCGGGAACCCGTACCATTCATAAAAAACAAAAACATCTCGACGTCATAATTCCTATTCCCTATGTTCAATTTCTCTTGTCCGTAGAGCATCACACTCCTGTTCAATTTCCCATTGTCCGTAGACAGTCCCAATCCGTTGTCGCTATGTTCAATGCCTCTTGTTTCTAGACAGTCCCAACCTATGTTCAATTTGGAGACTAGTCCTAGTTATCATTTTGCTGGACTCCAGATATATTGTAGACTAGTCTAAGTTATCACTGCAAGACTCCAGATATCTTAGAAACTGTATAACGTACTCATGGCCAGATTTACTCATCTTCAACATACCGATACTGTTTGTTGGACCTCTCAGAAACTATATTTAAATTATCGAAACCATTCGAAGAGTCGAAGAGAGAGAGAGAGAGAGAGAGAGAGAGAGAGAGAGAGAGGAGTTTGCGCGGGTTTCGCTTAATTAGTACACGTGACTCATGCTTTCATCAGGTTTAGTCTTAGGACGCAAATCATTTTCTATTTGACAGTCAGGCCAATCAATGTTGAACAGGTTGATTGAACTACAAGTGTCACACTGCAGACATCGTGGCGATATGACTTAAAAATTGTTAAAGCTACGTTAAAAATCCAATGCGCGCACGCACCCCCCCCCCCACAAGATTAAAGTTATTCTTCAGTTCATCACATCACCCACGTTTCGCAAATTCACCTCACTTTCTTAAAAGTTAAGACAGGTGGGATTGCAATGATCTCACCTATTGCAGTAAATTACATTTCTGACATCTAGTAAATTATTTTACCCTATGTAACCACAAAACAAGTCCAATTCAGCAATGCATCGCAGCTGGTTTATTACTGTTGTCGAAATAGTAAGGGGAAATAAATTCACAGAGACGCGCACGGCATCGAGTCCAAGTTCTCTCGAAATTTTCCCCCATGTTTGAAAGTAAATGTAATTACCACTTATTTATTCTAGCTCACAAAGTATCTTTGTATCACAAAGTATCGTTTTTCTTGCTTTAGGTATAACGTCAGTAGGCACATAGGGTCAAGCGTAGTGCATTAACACATGTTAAAACTACATGTGAAAATATAAGGAAATATTTTTCAAATGTGAAATATAGAAATGAATATTAGGAAAATAAATTGCTAATAAAACTTCTATCGTAAATCGCAATATTATGAAAGTTTTTATTAAAAAAAACTATGTTCATTTTCCATAATAACTTGAAGTTTAGAAATGCTCTCTTGTACGCCTCACATATAACACTTTGTTTATTTTTTAAATTGTGCCTAATTTAAAACTAAAATCTAATTCTTTAGTATTTTCTTCGTCATTTTTTATGAATAGTTATGTCTTGTGTTCAGATTGTGGGGAAAATGTTATTTGCAATCAGTGGAATGTGATTTATTAGTCCGCTTTGTCAGATAAATTCTCATTACATCTTAAATTTTATTAACATACCGTGAATCTTTGATACAGGTTTAGTAGCATGGAAAATGTTGTACATGTAATTAAATACACAGTGGCAAACTTTAAAAAAGGATTTTCTAGTGTAATCCATCCAAAGATAAAATAAGGTAAATAAATAACAAATTTGACGATAAATAATTAATAATTGTTTGATAATTTTGTATCACTAATGGACATTTATTTTACATTTGCTAAAATCTGTTTGCAGAATTGATCATGGGACGATGACATGTATACGAGCAGTCATTTTTTGTGTGGTCTTGTAAACATAAATATCAAGGTGTTCTGACCAAGATAAAGTGAGCTGACATCGAATCTATGTACACTTGTTCCGGTAGGTGATTAACTTGCAAATCATTATTGATGTTTCATCAACACGTAATTACGTAGGTTTTTACTACAAAACTCCGTTAATCAGACTTTTACGAATGTGTAATCATTCTTGATTAGCTTGGACTTCTATTTGACAAATTACAGCCAGGCAAATCGGCACTCACTTAGCGACAGTCGGGTGTAAAAATGAACTTTATTTCTTTGTATATCACTGTCTTCCTCCTCTCTTAATTTTGTTTATTGCTGCTTTGAAAAGATCATGAAATTATCAATCATACAATATGAATTATAACTGCACGAGATTATATTTTACTGTGTTCATGTTTGATTTCTTTTCCTCTATTTCATATTGGAGTCATGATCGGCAAATTAGTTTCGTATAGAGAAAGACGTACATCCTAACAGGAAAATATTGGTGAGATACGGTAGTATTCCGTGTTTATTCTGTTGTCATTTTGCTACATCGTCTTGATAATTAAACTTCTTGGCCTTCATGCTGTATAGAGTAACACTGATGTGCATTGTATTCATGTAAATAAAACTTACTAGTCCATTTTCTAACTCATAGTAACTATTGCTAATGGTAGTAAATACCTGGTTTTGAAGAAAACAGAACTTTTGGACTACACATGTTACCTACATGTTACGTACATGTTACCTACATGGTATAAATCTGGATTAGAAATATTTGCTTGATAACATTTTTACATACCAGATAAGTGCAGAAATCAATAAATAAACTGTTTCTTTTCGGATGCCATGTCTAATTTTTATACCTGGCTTCTGTGCAATGGTATCTTAGAGGTAGTCAAGGAATAATATCTAATTTTGTGTGAGTGCAATTTCAGGCTAAATGTTAATACATAACCGTGTTGTCTAAATTTCACACTTGTCTGAATTTAGATCCAATATTGCCTTTTTCACTATACCTTCGCAAATGTTAAATTTGAAGTGCTTTACAAAAATAACAAAACTAATAATACATTTTTGCTATTTTGATAGCTTCTTCTAATTATGTAGAATATATACTAACATAGTTGTGACTTTCTTATACAAAATGAGAAAGGAGCGAAGTTAGTTAAGCATGTATTATTCTCCAATGCAATGCCCAGAGGAAAGTCCCATGCTTGACTGATGACTGCGACACTTTCATTTTTCGGATTTTCTTTTCTCGCAGATCTTACAAGCGAAAACCAATTTGTTTAATGAAGAGCCCGATATCTTATAAGTTAGTATAATCTGCCCATTTTCTTTTAAGCGTCCCGCTTTGGTAAGGTTAATAATTTGTATTATGTTTCTTTATCTAGACGCTGAAAGGACCATAAAAGCCAATGATTATGGGTTGTTGGCTTCCAGAAGAACTCGATTTCTATACGGGAAAAAGGGTTATTGGTATCGATCTAAAAGCTAAAATTGCTACATTTTTGACGTAATTTCCTCTTATCAGAATGGGTTAGATTTGTAAGAAAGTATCTTTTTTTTTTCATTCGTTTCTTGTAAGGATAAAATGATCAAGCAACAAACACAAAAGGATCAGATTTGGGACTTATCCATTCGAAATATACTTTAGCTTCGTTAAAACCAATTAACTTGATCAAAACATCCAATTCAAACCTCAGCCTATTTTTTGACATACAGTTCTATTGCTCGAAAAGCGTGTTGCGGGGATAAACACCCATTTAACCAGAATGCATCTTCTTGCAAATCCTTTTTTCTGTTCGACTGAAGATATGGTTAAATTCAAACTCAAAGATAGGCAAAATTTATGCCGTGTAAGTAATGTTTGACCTTTTGACCGTTCTGAACAAATCTCAGTCCCAGTAAAATAATGTCATATGATTTCCAACTCTGAATATTGACAATCTGTGGATGTATTTTGTGATAAATCCCGATCCTCTATTTCTTTCAAATGTATACGTGATGTTATTAACAGGGCATTGATTGTGTTATATTATTAGTGGTGCAAGGTAAGGTATCGCGCTTTTCTGGAATTTCTTTAAAGATCTTCGCATTTCACGCATATGGTCTTTTCCTGTTTCTTTCTTTGATATGGTACCATGCAGGAATTAAACATAATGATGCATGTACCTTGCACAAGGAAGTTCATATGAGCTGATAAAGGCAGACATCATGGCCTTATATACATTTTGGGTCTTCGTGATATTGGCAAGAAAGAGAACTATTATTCGCGTTGAATATACTACACAAATACATTGCGTAAGACGCTTTTGGTGATTATGGAAAAGAGAAAAATGTACGTTCAAATATGATAGATTATAACTATAATTCCAAGAAATGTAGTTTTATTAAAATTGCTAAGATGGCATTCCTTATTTTGCATTTTCGCACACACCAGCTATGCGTGTATACAGGTACATAATTCTGCTAGGTAAGCAGTTTTGCATGTTATAAAATAAAACAATATGGATACAAAAGCACTGCTTCTAACACAACATCAACAAGAGGGATTGATATGCATGAAATCAAACTAGAATAGAGAGAACTCAATCAAGATTGTATCGCTCATGCTAGTCATGGTGGCTGATTAACAAAGACTGTACATTATGGTACATTGACTGGGCTCATCGCTTTGTAATTATGGTACATTGACTGGATTCATCTCTTTCTAATTATGGTACATTGACTGGACTCATCTCTTTCTAATACACTGAAGACATTGTGAACATATTTAACATAAAATTGACCTCTGATCCTGTTTGCATATTCACAGGTTTCATTTTATAACATGTTAACATAATTTTTTTCACTTTGTAATGCAAGAATAAATCATAATGATAGATTCATAGAGGAAAGTAGTTATACAATGAATTTTATCAAATTAAAACTTTTAAACAATGAATTGAGAATAGAAGTTAAACTTTCGGTAAGCAATAAAATTGTGACGATGTCGAAATCCCAACACTATTAGTTACAGAACACTATTAGTTACAGAAGAGTAACAAATGATTACCACTGGGACAATACTGTAGTTGTACAGTCAGATACGTCCTGACAATACTGTTGTTATACAGTCAGATACGTACCTGATAATACTGTTGTTATACAGTCAGATACGTACCTGACAGTACTGTTGTTATACAGTCAGGGAATGATACATACATGACAATGATGTTGTTATACAGTCTGACACGTTGTGGGAAAATTTGCCGATGCCTCTTGAATACATATATCTTCTATTGTTAACTCGTCTAGTCTCTTTGTTAGACCGTAGTCAAAGAGCTAATGTACATAAGAAGCGTTTGTTGCAAATCGCCCGTGACTCCTGACATGAAAGAAATTCAGACTGTGGGAAAGTGAGAAAACGAGTGACCAGAAAGTGTTAGATTAATCAAAGCAGTTTCAAAGAGACCAGACCGTATCCAATCGAAACGGAGATATTCAAATTTAGGGTGCTTTTTCTATGCAAACAAGCCGTTATTTTCAAACTAAATTCATTTTGAAATTAGTACATGGGTGAACCCTTCACAAGGGAGGATCACAGAAAGTTTTGATTTGTACTCCGAGTGGCCGAACTTGACACTCGTATATGGGGAGAAGAAATTCTCTTGGAATTCGAGGTTGGGATCTGCGAACGAAGGCTTCTTAAGGTAACATATCTTCGCACGAATATTCCTACTACTTTCATAAATAGGAATTTATAAGATCGATACATTGTTGCGTATAGTGGATTGTTGAACTGAAATCTAAGTGTTTTGTGTCATTTACTACTATGCTACATCGTTATGTGTAACTGTATTTATAGAGATATGCGTTAAAACTGTACTTGCTTATCAGTATATGAATATATAGTCATTGCTGGACTTATGCACACGTATATATGGTATTTATATATATTTGTGTGTGTCTTTTCTAACTCGTAGGGTGGAAAATGCATTTGATTCCTCTTGATGATGATAATTTACTATATCGAGAAGTTAACAATTAGGGGTGTGTATGCAGGTATTTGAACTCGTTAATAACACTATTATTGCAGCACAATTATCATAGAACAAAGCGTGTATGGAATACTTAGACGTGAGAGCGTGAGTTGACATCTTAATTTATTTGCCATTATTCGGATGGATGGTCTGTGAAAGAGTGGTGAATTTTCCTTAGGGTAGAGTTGGGAGACCAGACTATACGTCCTCTCTAATTCTCCATTCTACAAGAAGCTTTCCGGGTGGAAGTGGAGGCATGACGCCCAAAGAAAGGGAACGTGGGAAAAGGCGCAAAGAGCTCGAGGAAGACGCCATAGTGACGTTACAGGTTGAGGTGCAGTTACAGAAGGAGCACGTGACTGCGAGCACCGGAAATGCCAGGAGAGAACATTAGCAGGGGTACAAAAGTACTAAAGACGACAGGAGGAGTGACAGATGAGTAACTGGGTCAACCATCGGAAAGGAAATACTATCTCTCTTAAGACCGTTAAATTTATGTGATGACATTTGGCAACTTGTAATAGGTAATCGATTGTAATAGTCTGAGAGAGTTGAATCTGAGAAATTGTCATCATTGAATTCATTTGTTATATTTTATTAAATTGTTATGCTTTCCACCATGAGTTATTTATATACTTAGACATTTGGTATTGCTGACTTGGGGCTCGGAGCAATTTAAATTTTAATTGTTTATCTTTCTCCGATATTAGAAATACTACCGTAGGAGGCGTGTGACATACATAACGATACAGACATGACAATGTTGTTGTTATATGGTCAGATAATGATACATACATTGGTTATTACTATCAACATTTAATTTGTTGTAACGAAACTTGGATATAACAATAATATTCCTGTTGTCACTTAGTACAACGTTTTTGTGAAGCATTTTATTCCCTAAACCCGAAACCCAATTAAACTTTTCCCATGTAAAGTTATTTTACCATAGGTAGGTTATTTCTGAATAGGAAAGTTACTCTAATGATTTTACATTTGTCGGTAAAATGAGACGATTTTTATAAAAAGAAATGAATAAACCCTTTTTAATCCAGAAATGTAATTTCTCTCTGTCAAAATTATGTTTCTCTGAAATTAATTTTTATTTTTATAAACAATCTCGACTCTCAGTCATTTCAACATGCCAAGTATGGGTTCATTAAATTTGAAGTTTATCATAGTTGTACTTATTGATAAACATCACACGACAATCCCATAAGAAATTTTCATGCAGCAAATTCAGTTTAAATTACCGAGTTTCAATTTTATTAGAAAGGCTGGTAGATTAATGAAATATTTATAACTGATGTTACGTATATGTAATTTACTTACTTGTGTGTCAGTTTTAAATTCTTTTTTTATTTTATTTTTGTTTCATTACATTTTATTATGATGATTATTTTCACGGGATTTGACTATTTTCGAAAAATCACTTCTCTGTTTTGACCTGATTTGAACGTAAAAGGTATTACATTATCAGTATGTTTAACTCACCTTGGTTGAGACGTTTTGTAAAGACTATGCAAAAATGATTGGCTATTACCAAGGTCATGTTCGGCTCACGTGTTAGCTGAGTTGTAAACAGCCTTTCTCTTTTTAATTTATTTCCAGTGTGGGAATCTGATTCTTAGATAGGGCTATTGTAGCGTACGTGCAAATTGTCATTCTGTTTTACTGCGCGGTTTGATGATTAAGTGATCATGTGACCCATCACGAGTGACGAAATGACCTTTTAGTTGGGTTTAATACTCACATCTCAGTGAAGTTTGATCAGTCGTATCATACACCTTTAAGAGCTCAAGGTGTTTTTTTTATTGTTGATGCCAGTTTGTTTTGAAGTTCGTCTATTTTTTGGGATTTAATAATTCATATTCTCTAGAAAACAACACAAGTGCTCTTCTTTATAAAAGTTCTGGGACAAAGACATTTAGTGGAAATTTATTCTGGAATTCTAAACAGAACATTATAAATTGTGTTTAAACGAGGAACTGTTGCCATTAGGACAACGACCTCATCTGACGTCATCGCCTTCCATATTGGAACTTCATCTAGATTCGAATCTGGATTCAATTAGAACTGTTTAGTGATAGGACTTATATTTTTTCAATTCTAGGATTAATTTTTGGATTATATTCACAAACCGTAAGTCCTATTTCATATTTTTACTTTGTTTTCTAGGGAAATAAATTATTTTCTTAAAATGTACAAAGCTTGTTGGCTTCACTCTTTTCTTTTGTTACTTTTGTACGAGCCTGCACGTAACACTGACATTATTTAATCTGATTTTCACCGAGAAACAAACAAAAGAAATTAATTAAACAACCATTTATACTGCTATGTATAGAACCAATAATTCTGCATCCAAAGTAGGTTTGATTTAATCACTGAATATGAAATATTAAAATGAGCAAATACAGCCCAGTTACATCGGCATAATTCGAATACAGCAAAGTTACAAGGGCATAATTCAAATACACCCCAGTAACAACGGCATTATTCAAATACACCCCAGTGACAACGCAACTGCATAACTCTAAAAGAGTCTAAGGCTCATGCTACCACTTTGATTACTATAGTGTGTATTCTGGCCAAGTTTTAGAAACTAGCAAAAATATAGATTGCTTGTTATACTTGGAGTTTATTAAATACTCTTATTTATTTATAATTACCATAATATAATCATTGTTCTAGGAGCAGTGCGGCTTCATTGTCATGTGGAGCTTTTGCTTTGCTCATTGAACCTCATGCTATCAAAATGCATGGCGTAATGACTAAAGTAGTATAATGAACTTGAAATATAATGCATACACTAGTTATTTCTATTTCAGTATGATATTGTTGTGATTTATATTCATATTTTACTTGCAATCATTCTCCTCTCGAGACCCCACCACACCCCCACACGCATTAGCATCAAGATTGGGGATATTATGATATATTCAGTTTGTCGGTCCAGGTGTGGTGGTTGTATTTTACGCAAGATAACCGTCCACATGGATAATATTATTCTGGACCCCCTTCATTTTTTTCCCAAAATTCCTCTCAGGTTGTGTCCCCCAAATAGAGATGAAAGTGAGTTAAATATACAAACATGCAAGTTTTGATGGATTAAACATTATACATACAGTCCTTGAAGGAAGACACACACTATATGCTATGAAGTTTTAACCACGACCCCGGGACACAATTTAAGTGTGCGAGGTGGACTTCATGGAGGGCTTGGAGTTGGAAGTAATTTGTAATAAAAAGTGCTGGCATTTATAATAACAAGTCATCGCAGTTGCTATAGGTTCTGACAATAGACATACGTCGAATAACTCAATTGGGTAATTTTTAGAGAAACCAGATATATCCCGATTAACGACACATACGACTTATTATGCGCTGAAATAACGGTCTCCGTTAGAAACATAAATCCTTTTCAGATCCTATTTGACTAATACTGTTATCCACTTATATGGACGCACGGTACTAATACTATGGAAAAACTGTGAACCAGTCTAGAAATGGGTGAACACATAACAGAGTATATACGGGTTTGGTGGTTCATAATTGGTTAATAATGAAAAGTAAAATTTTAGGAAAAATATCTTTTGAGAGCTTATCCTATCTGTAATTTAAAAGAATATAGACAAAATTCTATTGATGCAATTTTAGTATTTTTACAGACTTGACTTTGGAGTACACAGTAATGAAAGCACCTGATTCATTTGGTGCAGAATCAATAACATGTGTTTCATGCACATGTAGATAAAAAAATAATGCGCCGCTCATATGGTGTTCTCCACACAGAAGCTTGCACCAATGATAGTTTTGCATGGAGAAATATAGGTCTGATCATCAGTACCCAGAAATTTAAGTTATTGAATTTTGAATATGATGGTGTTTCCATATGTTTACTATGGGAGTTGAATTAGTACCTTGAGTCCTTAAATTACCGTTACTACTTATGCCGGTTATCATAACATTTTCTTTCGTGTTGTAAGGTGTGCGTGTGTGTTTGTGTGTTGGATTTTTAACCTAGCTTTAACATTTTTTTCTTCAGTCATATCGCTACGATGTCTGCTGTGGGCTGTTTATAGTGATGTCTAGCACTGGTGAATCATGCCGCAGACATGTAGCATCATGTCCCACCCAGGCACATTATCCTGACACCAGACCGACTAGTCCTAAGGCTAATCTCTTAATGCTGAGCGTCAAGACAGGCAGCTGCTAGTACCATTTTTAAAAGTCTTTGGTATGACTCGGCCGGGGTTCGAACCCTCAACCTCCCGCATCAGAGGCGGATGCACTAACGGTACCTCTTGGCCACCGGAGCGGTTCGTGTTGGAAGTTAGTAAAGGTTTTACTTAGTATCCTGGAAATGATAATAGCCGTCAACAAAAATAATTCTTGGTATTTTTTTAAATTTTCATTTTCGCCTTAAAGTGGATAATTGCTGAGATCCTTGATATATGGTTTTTGGTACAAAACATAAATAAAATCTTCTCCAAAATTAATCACTTTGACACATTCATTTATCGAATCCAGAGTGCTGACATATATCCCTTGCGATACGCAATTTATTTAGATTTCGATCCAAGGATCTAATAAGGTCTGACAACTAGTCATTTGTACAGGAATCATTCCACATGGACATGGCTGATACTTTTCAAGTCTAGATGTTAAAAGCCTCTGGTTTAAGTTAGATCAATTCGAAATAAGTTCAAGTTTCTCACTTGAGAGGCAGTGGTAGGTCGTATTCAACTATAGCTCTGTCGCAGGATAGAACCTTTGTCTTTCTTTCGGTGCGTTTGCCGGATATATCATCAGCAGTTGTAGCTGACAATGCGTAGAGTAGGCAGCTAAATAAAGACGAAAATCAGGGCAATAGAGTAAAAAAAATCAAATCAGGGCAATAGATTAAAAAAAAAAAAAAAAAAAAAAAAAAAATTAGAACCG
>JAECUM010021274.1:0-10279 GCA_016617855.1 Megalonaias nervosa | reverse complement strand
TGTTTGTTTTTAATTTTGTAATCATATCATTATATATGTTTTTTAAGTGTTGTCAAATGTTGTAAAGCGCTTAGAGCTTCTAAAGATTAGGCGCTATACAAAGTCCTCATTATTATTATCATTATTATGAACTTGGCTGGGAGTGCTGACATCATGTTGAATCATTTTAGGTGGCGGTAGATAAATTTGCCATATTGCATGTCAGGACAACCAGTCTGCAGCAACACCATGCGAGACACCTGCTGTTTTGGCGAGTTTGCTAATCGCTGCTGAACCTTTCCAGTATCCTCTTGGACTATAATAATAATTCGACTCCATTATTAATCACCAGACAGATAATTGCCTGCACCCACGGCTAACTTACCACTCAAAGCCGATCTTATCAAAAAGCTGGCAAGTGACTCCCTCATATTTTTTATTTTTTATCGACTTCAGCGTGTGAATCAACTTGACATCAGTGATATGTGGTTATTGCATATCTTTATTTTTATAATGCGTGGCACGCTTGATCAGTTGAATTGACTGGAAATTCGCCTGGTTTTGGTTGACTTTTTCGTCAAGTCTGATATCAAGTCTTGTTCCAGGACCACAGTAATTATATCCCGGAAGATATTTTTCACCAAAGTACTTAGCCCATGGAGTTCCTGGTAATCTCCCGAGTGCCACAGCAATATCACCACACAGATGGTGCCCACCGGGGTTGCTCACAAACTTATATTTTTTTACCGCATTTCACACACTTGCCTGTAAGTGCTCACCTGTTATTCGTCGTTGTTGCTCTTAATCCAGTAGTATCCATTACCTCCTTGCTTCGAGCACAATATAGACTCATGATATAATACATATTCCTACAATATGAACGTGATTGATTTTTGAGCGACACAAGAGAAAGCACCCGTTTAATATCAGCCGTCAATACCAGATTGTATTCGAGCCATTATCATTGGTCCGTCCGGATCTGGTAAAACCCAGTTGTTGCTCAACCTGATAATGAGGTGGCTCAAATGGGACAAACTTTATTTAGTGGCACCATCCGCAGACGACCAACGATGTTATGATGTCCTCAGGAGATTCAATGAAATTGCAAATGATTTCTTGTAACGCGAGCATTCCGCAGATACAAGTGTTGTTGAATTTTATCACTGATATCATTGATTGAAGATCTCGATGGTAGTATTAATAATCTTGTGGTTTACGACGATGTCATGCTTGACAAACAAACAAATCAGCCAGAATATTTTCACGAGGCAGATATAAAACACAGACGTCATTTATGTTACACAGCGGTACTCTCCGATCTCCTAAGTGTAATTTTTTGGTCATCTTGACATGGACATAAATAAGTTTAAAAACTGGAATCTTGCCAACCAGGTTTACATACAAGGCTCAGATAAGCTTTTGGCAATTAAGAAATCAATACTTTTCCAATGCCCGGATGATGAATCTGACGCCTCACGGGGGTGGTTTTGTCTCCCGGGGGGAAAAGATCTGGTCACCATACAAGGCTCGGATTTGCTTTTGGCAATTAAGATCTACCTTGTACGGAACATTTTTCTAAAGCCCGGATGATAAATCTGGGATCTCACGGGGGGGGGGGGGGTCCCAAAGAAAATGTATGTTGACCCCCATGCTGCTAGGTAAAACGCTATTGGATCATAAAACCTCGCTGTAGCTATATCATAAGCTATGTGTTTCTATGCCATGTCCTTCGCTTTGTGCATGCCGGACCCCGACAGTTTTCCCTTTATAGCTCCATGGGGTAGTGCGGGGGCCCGGCCAGTCAACGGGGCATGCCATCATTTTGCTGTGTCAAGATAAGCGTACGGGATGGGGTGCCGGGAGTACCCGTTAAACCCAAGTACATGTCTCAAAGGGATGGGTTGGGTAGGGGTTGGGGAGGGTAGGGTTGATGGTGTAATCCATATTATTTTCTAAATGAATACACCATGTTACATAACTTCATCGTAATCCTCTGCTTTCTATTCTTTATTTGGAATTTTATACAGTGATAAAAGTTGCCAAAAAACATGATGGAGGAGGGAGGACCACAATATAGATTCCCTGGCTAGACGGCACAAGCATACTGTACTATATTGGATGTTTATCTTTAAGGCTATAAAATGGTTCTAAAGCAAAAGATTTTTAAAAATATTTCTTTCATAACTGGCCTGTGGAGGGTTGGGGTTGGGGAAATGGTCAGTCAACCAGTTAGTTTTACCTCACTGTTTCCCGATCTCTATGTGCGGACATATGATGGAAAAATGGACAGACAACTAAATGAGAGAGCGAAGTGGAATTTTTGGGCAAAATATTAAAAAAGACAAACAAAACAAATCGTACGGTCGGCAGCAATATTAAGACAAGCATGTTCGTTCGTCATTTTGCTTGGCTTATGACTGATATTTGGCATATCGTAGCCAAATAGAGTCGTCCCTCCCTTAGAAAAATCGCACTTTACGAGCACAAGTTCATTTGGTTGAAATGTAATTAAACCATGTATCTATTCCAGCACATACAGAACAAAAACATATTAGCAAATGGTATCTGGCAAAGCTATTTCGTTGCTGACTCTGGAAAAGTGAAAAGAATCTTTGGAGCAAAAATCTAAAATCTTGCAATATCGTTTATTCGTCATCGACTCAAAATCTAATTAAACACATTTGCAATTGATTCAGCTTACAAGGTGCATTCCGCTACATTAATAGTAGTCTAGACAATGAAAAAATGATGTCTACCTGTGGAATACATTACATTTGGACCGCTTTGAGTTCCTCCTCTAGAGTCAGGCGGTATTTTCTGTTTTATAGTCGTTATGGCACGAGATGATTGAAACAACAATACACTGAAAAACTGCGAATGCTATATTATGACAAAACAGGATCTATAAAGGATTCTATACAACTCTATTAACGACTTTACTGTTACAATTACATAACGGAGAGACCCGTATAGACCCATATAAGGCCCTGTAGAAATTTTGCCGAGCCAGTCATAGCTTTGGTGTTTTTCAAATTCGATACGAAATGCATACAGCGACTGAAATAGCATCTAGATACAGCACTAATGAATCCAAGTCTTGCAACATTGATTAATGTTCAGAAATATAATTTTGTTAATTGGAAGTCTTTCCTCTTTCACCTGTCCACCATGCCATGACTTGTTCCTTTATAACAGTACTAATCTGAGACGATTTAATATAATAGAAACACTGATGTCAGCATCAGTAAGTACTATAACTGAGACATAAGGATTTAATATAATAGAAACACTGATGTCGGCATCGGTAAGTATTATATCTGAGACAGGATTTAATATAATAGAAACACTGATGTCGGCATCGGTAAGTACTATAACTGAGATATAAGGATTTAATATAATAGAAACACTGATGTCGGCATCGGTAAGTATTATATCTGAGACAGGATTTAATATAATAGAAACACTGATGTCGGCATCGGTAAGTATTATATCTGAGACATAAGGATTTAATATAATAGAAACACTGATGTCGGCATCGGTAAGTATTATATCTGAGACATAAGGATTTAATATAATAGAAACACTGATGTCGGCAACGGTAAGTATTATATCTGAGACATAAGGATTTAATATAATAGAAACACTGATGTCGGCATCGGTAAGTATTATATCTGAGACAGGATTTAATATAATAGAAACACTGATGTCGGCATCGGTAAGTATTATATCTGAGACATAAGGATTTAATATAATAGAAACACTGATGTCGGCATCGGTAAGTATTATATCTGAGACAGGATTTAATATACATAAAAGCCTTGATATCCATATCAATAAGAAGAGAAAAACACACACTGTGATACGACCCTTTTATATTATTCATTCTTTTTTTTTTAAATTTCATACAAATTTTGAATTGGATTGTTACCATACGTAAGTATGATCCCTATCTACAAAGTGTATTGAATTAATAGTATTAACACAGTATAGAAAGATGAGGGTTGATTAAGCCAAATATCTTGTGTTCATACAACGAGACTTGAGACAATATGACTGAACTCAGCCATATGGGAAGGACAATATATGAAAACACATTTAATAACATTATATTATACGTATATTCAGGTGGGAATAATATATTTAATACCGGGCTTTCCAATAAAACCACAAGAATATAGCTTTCAAACCAGTTGCTAAATGGACACACAAGTAGAAACATCAATGTATGACTCAAGTACTCACGAAATGTACATAATGGAAATCAAGCATTCACAAAAGTATGTTGCTGGATTTGAAGTAAACTAGAGGGTCCTTTGAATGTGTCAAGAGTCAAGCTGGATTTCGGCAAGGCTGTTTCACAATAAACGATATCTTCCTTTTGTACAGTCTTACTGAATTTATCAGAAATTATAAAAAGAAACCTTTTCGTACTTTTCTTGATTTTGAAAGTGTCTTTGTTTAAGAAAATCACACAATTTTGTTTTAAAAATGCCTATATTGATGTTGTTGATGAATATGGAAATTTTTCCAATGGCCTGAAAATCTAGTATACATGGATAATAAAGATATACATTAAAATTAGATTAGCCTTTTGATTGTAATAAAAACTGTTCGATCAAACCATTGTACAAATGCTTGTAAAATTTGGGAATTTGTAATATCTGATACCTTAGAAGCATACTTAAGGTAAAAATAATCCACCACTCTATATATGGTATATGGTTAACTGGGTCGGTTCCCCTAAATTACTAGCATTAAAAGTCACATGATAAATTATTGGGCTCTATTAAGGCAAACAATGTCCTATTATTATGTATTCTCTCTTATACAAACATTTTAATTTCTACATGGATATCAGAAGTACAATATATAGTAGACGATGTTGGGTTTGGGAAAAAATCACTATCAATGAAATGGTTAACAAAATCATCGTTAGAACTACCACCAAATGATCGCTACACACAAGCTTGGGCAGCTAACATCAATACAATATCTAATGTCTTAATTACAGGCTATTTAAATCTAGTTTGAATTTATATTAGATATATTTCTCATTGCTAATAAATATGCCGAGAATCCAATTATAGCTAGAACTGCAAATCATAGGTCTTTGGTCGTGTTTGTATTTAGATGATGAAAAAGAAAAATTTATACATTTTTAAATTTCCAGAGCTAATGTTTATGATATAATTAGTTAATGAATAAGGCCGAGTCAGTGTTCGACACTGGATCAAAAAAATCGTTATTTTGAAATGCCGCATTCATGAAACCGACAAGCAATTGTTTGGAGTTGCTGACAAAAATGTCAGCACTGATCGATGAGAGGCAACTGTCAACAGAGGTTTTGTCGTGGCATCGCTGGCATTCACTGGTTCTCCCACATTTGTTAATTGGCCGGCACTTACGCTCACAATTTCCGTGGTAACCGAATTATTCTTGGCCGCATTAATGCATGTGTCCACCTACAATTCTCTGACAGCATTGGTATCGGTCTCCGGTGTGACAGATTGTAGATGTGAAACAAACTGGCATTCATGTGGGCAGAGATGACTTCGATGGTTTTGGACTCAGAGGTTATTCCAAATAACCCATTATTATCATCGACGGCACTTTTGATCAATGAGTCCACATATGTCGTGTTGGCAGCATCGGTCGTGGTGGCTGGAGTCACAACATTGACAATACGAAATCTGGCCACTTCCAGCATTGCTCGAAGAACCGGAGTAGGCTTTTTCATACAAAAGTACTGACACTTGTCGCCACACCACTGATACTCGTATCCACACAGAACTTGGTCGTTGCACCATTTGGGTTCTCTGGCTGAGACACATCACTGATATGAAACATGTTCATTCACAGACTTTTGCCAAAACATACTGCTGACCGAATATTATCGTCCACTTACTGCTTTGTGGCCGCGTCGCTGCTACTGACTGGATCTAACAGATATGTAATGGATCGTCTGTCCATGTTCAACGTTTTTCCGGTAGTCGGGGGTGCAAGCACCCTCGTGGACACAATTAAAACTGATCAACAGGCAACGCTTGCGTATGGGCTAAATTGTCAGCGGGGTGGGTGCGTGGGGTTGAGACGAGGACGGGGAAATGGTCAAAAAGGCAAAATCTCATTCACACACACTACTCTTGTAATCATTTTTGTTGGCGGGAAAACACTCTGCAGTGCGCTTTTTCTGATTCTTGTTGGTGAGGAGACTCAGAGTATCATTCTTTTCTGATTATTGTCCTTGAAAAGACTTTGTATCAGGCTTACTCTGATTCTTGACGGTTTAGAAGGCTCTGTTTAGCACTCTTGTTGTGATTCTCCCTGGCGTATAGATTGTGTAGCACAGCTTTTCTGATGCCTCTTGTTAAGACTCTCTGAAGCAGCCCTTTTCTTATTCTTGTCAGTGAGAATGATTTTGCAGATGTTGTTAATGAGAAGAATGTATAGCACGATATCTCGGATTCTTGTTGGTGAGAAGTTTCTGTGTAGAACGGTTTTTCTGATTCTTGTTGCAGAAAACATTCTGCGTAGCACAATTTTTCCGGATTCTTGTTAGTGAGAAGATTCTGTGTAGCACCGCTTTTTATTCATATTGGTCAGAAAACTGTCCAGCACGCTTTCAATGATTTATGTTGGCGAAAGACTCTCTGTAACACGCTTCCTCTGATTCTTTCAGGCGATATTATGTCTTGTGAAACATCTGGAGGCATCATACGATCTATTTAAATCCAATATCATCTGATAACTTTTGTATTCTTGATACTCGGATTACAGCTTATCAGTTATCCCCACTTGTAGTTGGGAAATGTGATATTGCTTTTATTCTTTGTAGCTTCTGTTTAGACCAATGAACAAACACTGAGCTTCATATTCTATCGTTTGTATTTAAATATCATTATTATTCATCCGGGTTACATTTCAAGACTCTTGGTGTTTCCTTTCCATGTTTAAGATTGTACATTCACTTTGTAGGGCAGATAAATGGTAGAAAAGATGTGATGGAAAATGGGGGGGGGGAATAAAACCATACATAAACAAATAATGAGCTATGTCAACATTTGTCGTCATTTGTTTACATCACACGAATCATGAGCACCTTACTGTGCTTAAATATGCTTATGTACATATATTGAAACGTTATATACCGAGTTCAAAGTACGTTTGTTTATGCTTTGAAGTGAAGTTAAACACTTGTCTTCTGAGGGGCTTTCAAAAAGATATTTAGATAAATGTAGTTTAAGAAGCAGTTCAAAAGCTCTACACTCGCAAACAAAGCCGTTTTCGTAACACATTTACAAAATATACATATTCTTTTGTGGCACGGATTGTGGTCATATCTACCCATATTGACCGTAACATTCGGATACCTGCCTCGAAGCTTGCAAAATAAGTTAAGATATAATGGGTTTTCTACAATAGCTAAATATGGTCAAACTTAATTAATGTTTGGACTCATAATCAATCCATTTCATTACATTTGGCATTCCAGATTTGTATATCAATATCAATACATCTTTGTTGGAACAATTTCATTTCCTACGCTTGGTTTTACCAAGCCTGTCCAAAATCATAAAAAATGAGTATATATTTGTTTTCATACGCCAGTATCTTACAACTCGATAAATGTTGCACTGCTGAACATTTTCAGAATTTTCAGTCATCATTTTATTGGCTGCATAATGTATGCTGATTTATGATCGTTTTCCTATGACTCAACTATAGCAAAACTGTTTGCAATAGAGTTTTGTGTCACACTATTTCTCTAAATTCAGCTTCTATTATATTTTAAGTTCGCAATGTATTCTGTTTTCTATATCGATATATTTCTGAATTAACACTCTTTCTATGGTGTGACATATATAGTAGGAGATAATAATGTTAGTAGGAGAAAAGAATCTTGTTGGCAAGTTTCAAACATAACGAGGTTTATCCATGCACAGGACAATACGCAACACAAGCTTAAAGAACCAGGAATTTTAAAAAAAAAATGCACAACCTAGACAGTCAATGGATAAAAATGACGTCATTTACACAGCTTTCCCGTCTGAGTAATAGAAGAAAGTTGCTTCATGTATTAATATAGTCTTGAGAACCTTGCTTTTCCTAGTTCCATCGGCCTCTTGTTTCACCCTTGTATGTTCTCGGTCTCGTGGTTTCACCAGTGTAAGTTCGCAGCCTCATCTTTCACCGATGTAAACTTCTCAGTCCAGTGTACGACCGCAGTAAAGTCCTTAGTCTCTTAGTTTTTTTATGTGTAAAGTTCATATTGTTTGAGAAAATTGCCATCCTGATCTGTTGGATCGATGGTTCAGTCGTCAGTTGATTCACATTTTCATGCAGCTGCACTAAGCTTGTACGTGTGGCCTGTGATACAGGACCGAGTACCTGCTGGAAACTGTTTGAACGCTGGTCAAGAAAAATCACTGCTAACAGAGGATGGACATAGTCACAGTAATAAAATGTTTCTCAATAAACACACGTGGGTGTTCCAGCAGCGAGCACCTTTGTGACAAAAAGACTATAAGTAGAAAAAGGGCAGTCAAAAACGAATCTAAAAGTTGCAGAGAAGACTGCCAGTTCAAACTGGAAAATTCCAAAGCAAATGAGGACATGAGTCTGTGGAAAGTCTCAAGTGTCAAAGTTGGATAGGTGTGCTTGTGCAATTTTTCTAGGTTGTAACTCGTTTTCATACTATGACGTCATTATTACACCTTTCTTTCAGATTTAATTAAGTTAGTGATTAATAAGTTTTGTACATTGTTTTGTTTTATATCCTTAGGAATTCTATGAGACAGGAAGAAGGATAATGTACAGCTTGTAGATCCGATTATTCATATGCAAGGAATAAGTCCATATATCTTTCTATATTTATGCCATCATATCAAGCCGGTATAAAATACACTTTTAACCTTTTGTATAATAATAGACTTAGTCCATGATATGCCATCTTATCAAGCAGATAACCAAACACAATGTTAACCAAATGTGTGATGATAGGTTTAATCCATGATATGCCATCTTATCAAGCAGATAACCAAGCACAATTTTAACTAAATGTGTGATGATAGGTTTAATCCATGATATGCCATCTTATCAAGCAGATAACCAAGCACAATTTTAACCAAATGTGTGATGATAGGTTTAATCCATGATATGCCATCTTATCAAGCAGATAACCAAACACAATTTTAACCAAATGTGTGATGATAGGTTTAGTCCATGATATGCCATCTTATCAAGCAGATATCAAAGACACTTTAACTCTTTGTATAATAATGAACTTAGTCCATTATATGCCATCTAATCAAGCTGATATAAAAACAAGTTTAAACTCTTTGCGTAATGATAGCCTTAATCCATTCTTTGCATCGTACCAAGCCGGATTCAAAAACGTGTTTAACCCTTTGTATAGTAGTAGACTTAGTCCATAGTGCGCCGAAAAACCTCTTTTAACTCTTTGTGTAATGGTAGGCTTAGACCATGCTATGTCATCTTGTCAAGCCGGTATGAAATACACTATTAACCCTTTGTATAATAATTGACTTAATGCTAATATAAAAGCCACTTTGTTCAAAAATAGGTTTAGACCGTGCTATGAGATTTGGTTGAGTTGCAAGTCTATTTTAAAGACACGTTTAACCATTTGTATTATAAGACACTGAGTCCATGCTGTGTCATATTATAGTTTTGTATAATAAATACACCGAGTCCATGCTGATATATCTTATATATTTGCATAATTATACACGGAATACATGCTGTGTCATCTCATCTCTATGTAGCGACAATCTAAAATGTTGGTTGAGTGGTGGTAGGGTGACTAAAATCCCTTTGGGGACCCGACATTTTCGTCAGGCGGAGATGGGGCGGGCAGAATTTCTTGCTACGCTACCGTTGTTACGCCACCTTATCAAGCTGATATCAAAGACAGTTCTAAATCCTTGTCTAATTATATTATTACGACTCTGTGGTATTCAAATAAGTAATAGAAAAGAGCGAGAAGCAACAAGGTTTATAAAATTCAACAAACAATTCATTTCCAAAGAACAGAAAGTGAATATGTCCAGAATTCCTCATGACTGAAGTTCTGAATAAACTTTAGTGGAAATCCAAATTTAATCCAACGCTGAAAGTGTTGATGTACCGGTAGTGGATCGTGTCGTGATAATGTTCCAACAGTCTTTTGTTGGATCACAGTTATACACTCGAAGAATAAATCCTTATCTGAAATTTCAGTAAAAAGTCTCTATTTCCGAGAATGTTATTTTTGAAGAGCACTTTGAATTTTCAGAGAAGA